>JBBPSD010000922.1:0-14040 GCA_038093415.1 Xerocomellus chrysenteron | reverse complement strand
CTGGGTTTGTGGGGGGAGGAGTGCCTGGGTCCAGGGTTTGTGCGTGGGATAGTAGGGCATAAGATTTTCCAGGTGTTTGGCGTTGACCTCATCTACTTTTCGCTGGTAGGTTGGGTATAGCGAGTCTTTGCTAGAGTGTCCCCTCGTTTTGCATCCCACGCAAAAGAGGTGTGTGTCGTTACAGTTGTGGTTTTGTCCGCACATGGCGCACATGTTGTGGGTGGCAGTGCATGTTTTCGCAGAGTGACTGTAGTTTTGGCATTTGACACATCTCATGGGCTCACATTTTTCTTTCCATGGGTGGAGTTTTGTTTTCCCCACTAGGAGGCCGTCCCTGAGGAGAGAGTTAGCTGCTGATGGGGCGGTGAGGGTGAAGACTGCATGAGCGATGCATTGATTTGCTGATTGTTTTTCAATCAGTTTGGCCCATCTTATGCTTGTGATCTTGTTTTCCCTTTCGATGAGATCTACCCATATTTTGTCAGCGATGTTGTGTTTTATAGGACAAGAATGGGATATTGTCTGTTTTTGATTGCTCCTTGGCTGTTAAGGTACATTATAAATTGGTTGCAGACTTCTTCTGTGCATATCCAGTCAGCGGCTTCCTTGGAGTTGAATTCAAGTAGTAGACTCCCTGAGTTGAGGTGGAGGATGGTCTTAATCTTGACTTCGATGTTGTCTGGATTGTCGAGTGTGTCGATGGCAGCTTCTACTCGGTGGGCAATGGCTTCTGAGGTGTGGGCTGGGTCAAAGATGGGGTCTGGTCCTGTAGGTTGGATTAGTACTTGTTTGTCTCGGACAGCTGCTCGAGCTATGGCTGGGGTGGCCTGTGTGGGTGCGTCAGTGTGAGAGGTAGTGTTTGGAGGGAGGAATCTTAGGCCATTGCTGTAGGTGGGGCGGGGGATGTCTGGCAGGGGTAAGTTGTGGTTGAGAAGTTTGCTGTGTTTGATGATGTCATTCAGGCTGGTTTTTGTGGCTTCTATGGCGTCTTTGAGTCCGTGGTCAGTCTGGGCAGGGGTGGGGGTGAGTTTCTCTACTGCCTCTTTGATTTCGGTTAAATTGGAGTCAAAATATGTGATGATTGCCTTTCTACAGTAGATAGGTCGATGGTGGGGGAGATTTTGCTGACCGCCTCTTTGATGTTGTTGATGTCGGTGTTGAGGGCTGCTGCATGGGGGTTGGAGTTGGGGTCGTCTTGTTTGGGTTGGCATTTTAGGAGGTCTAGGTAGTCGTGGAGTGAGTGTGTTACTTCAGTTAGTGATGTGTGGTTAGTTTTTAGCACGTTGGTAGCATCGGTGACAGATTGACTGGTTTGGAGGAGGTCAGCAACGTATGGGGCAACGGCTTTGATTACCTTGTTTATCAGCTTTTCGGTGGCAGGGGACACTAAGTGTGGGATTATGGTTGTGGCGATCTCAGAGACTGCATGGTCTTCCAGGATGAAGGCGATGGCGTGTAGGGCTTCTTTTGCTGGGAGGGGCATCACTTTGAGGTGGATGATTTGATGGAGGGTGGCCGAGATGTTGTGTAGATTCATAGGGCGGTCTGGAATGCTGAAAAGATGACACATTAGATATATTTCACCTTTCTTTTTATTGTTTACTGTGTATTCCGTTGCGTCGTGGTACTCATCGTCCCCAATAGGGGAGAGAGGGGGGACATATGAGCAGCGTGTTGGTTTGGGCGGATTGTCGAGCGTGGGATCTTTATTATTTGCGGTCCCAGTGTGGGTGGTCCTGGTTGTGGGCATGCCACTGGATGGTGGGGCTTTGGGCTGTGAGCTGTTGGGGGTGTTAGTGGGTAGAGACACTTGCACTAGTGCTTGTGTAGTGGCTGTTGGGCACTGTGGGTTGTTTCTTCACTGAAAGGTTTTCAGGGTCCTTGTGGGGGTGCCACGTGGTATGGGACAAAGAAGCTTTGGCCTGACAGTATTGGTTGGCGTCTTTGCAACCGGGGTACAACTTCTTGACTGCCTGAGCGAAGTTCGCCCAGTCCAGTGGGTTAGCGGTAACCTTATCTAGAAGCTCCCAACTGTTACAATCCCTTTTTCTTTTCTCACTTACCACTTGCCCCCTGACTTGCTCTCCACCCTTGTTCCTTTTCACACTGTTCCCTCAGAGCACCATCCACCTAAACATTGCTTCCTTCTTACATGCTATGCATGGTTCCGGTATTCTGTTTCTAACTACCTTTTGCAGACAACCTTTATTGTTCATGCGTAGCCTTTACACAGCATCGCCTTCCCTATCACACAGCCTAACCTTCCCTTTATATCTGTTTTAGCTTTTCTGCTACAAACACTGCTTGGTCTGTGCGCTGCGTCTCCATGTATACAAACTGACGATACATCATGCATTTTCCCTTTAACTTTAATCTACTTGATCTTCCCTTGACACTTGGAATCCTCAAAAGTCTTTGTGCTACTTTTGAGTGCACGCTCTCTTTGTACCTTTATCCTTGAACCCCCTAAGCAACTGATCATTGCCAGGAGGTGCCATGAAAGCCCCTGGCGTCCTTTGATCTTGAAAGTGACCTTTAAGATACCTTGTCCCTTGTCTCTTTCAAGTCTACACTTACCTCTATCACCAGCCTTCCACCTCTTTGAGATCAGCATACCTGATAGCAGCACAGATCTTCTCTAAGTCCATGATACCCGCTGCTGTGCTGAGTATGTCGACATCCTCAAGAAAGTGCAGCAATAAGGCCAGGATCTTTCCATCAAACTTCAGACCATTCTGGGTACTGCAGAGCAGTATCTGAGAAGCTGGGTTAGCCATAGGAAGATTTTGGACAGGAAGATTGAGTGTTAGTAGGTTGTGCAGGAATAATATTTGATGATGTGGACTTAAGTCCCAGATAGAGGGCAGCAGATGGCAGAGGTTGAGCTAGTGCCAAATGGTTTTCTTGGGAGTTCAGGTTAGTCCAAAATGATAGACTGAAGGGGTCAAGAAGATAGGAGAGTGATGAGGAAGTAGAATCAGATGGTAAGGGTGATGGTGAGGATGAAGACAATGAAGACTCCAGACTTGGAGAGAGAGGAGAGAGAGGAGAAGAAAAATGGGCAATCCGTCATTGTGGAGTTGAGTGGATATATATGCTCCGGGCATGAAGTTGCTTAGATTCATTTCATTGGCTAAATCTTCTTGAAGGGGAATGTCACTGGTAGTTTCAGTCTCTGACATCTCTTTAGACACCACTGTTGCAGCTAATTCAGGGGAAACACTCCAGAAGGGTAGTGCACTAAGCCAATCAGATTGATTGACAGCTGGCAGATCAAAGTCATCATCTGAGGTCCAACCCAGATACCTCAGGAAGATTGGACTGATTGTGACAGGTGTCAACAAAAGTGACTGGCCGAAAGAGAGGTGAGTCGTCAGGGCCAATCTGTAAGGTTTGGAACTGCTGAAGAAGATTTTCTAATTCTTGGCATTGTGCGGTCAGCCAAAGACTTCTCCTGGAACCCTTGGATGAGTCCCTTGCAGTGGGCTATAGTTGAAAAGATGATAGAACAGCTGGAAGGACTAAGGGTGTAAGACACACTTGCCCTATGTTACAGACCCATATTAATTTTCCCAGATTTCTCCCTATTTTTCCTGATTTTCTAGAACAACTTTCGCATTTAGCCCCTATCTATTAACCCCTATCACCCAAAATCACCAAACGCTCAAGTTCCCTCACAGTCCAGACCCTTTCGCCTCATGGGTACCATGTGTATTGCAGTGCGCCTTATGTCTGAGACTCACACATGCACACTGCCTACCTCACCTTACCCTCATGGTTAGTGTTACAGTTCATCTGTTCTATCATGGTATCTTTCTCTTTTCTGTCTTACGTCGCACTCGCCTGCTCTTTGGTATGTACTCTTACAATTGGATACATACTCTGATTCTTTTGAGTTCTTTGAACTCTTCTTTTATTGAACTCTAACCCACGCCGTTTTCCTTCCACTACTACCGGACGGGATGATACCTGTTGACTCATCTATGCTTACGCTTATCTTGGACAGCTTACTCTTCCGTCCGATTCTCTCGTATCGGACACGTACTTCCTATTACTCATTGATTCCTTCTTGTTCTATGGAGTTCTACGCTTACGTGTCCCCTAGTATAAGTAGGCGGCTGCATGTACTTTAGTCCTCATTCTCGTTCTACGCAATCTAGCGTATTCTTGGATCCTTAAGCAATCGGCTTAAGACCTTCGACCTTCTGAACCTTCGACACTAGATCTAGGATTGACTTGAGGACGAAGTGTCTCTTCGTGAGTACCTCCCTCGAGACAATTAAGTTTCGCTCGACCTACCAAGAGTACGTCTCGCGTAACAGTTAGCTTCTATTCCATTACATGGCTGTACTGATGCACCTGTTATCCTCATGTACGACTCATGGAGGAGTCATGTACGTAGCATAGCATATCGTTTGATCTAGTGTACACATAGCTAAACCCCTGTGTAGTATATAAAGCCTCAATAGAGCACCAGGAGGACCTCAGTCTTGTCCTCTTGGAGATTTCCCATCGTCCTAGGAGCTACCAGTCCACCTCTATTGTCTCTACTTGAACAGCTAGCGCTCTTAATGAGTATTGGTCGTTTCACCCTGGGCCATCAAAGAAAAGAGGGGAGGCGAGATACTTCACCCCAAAAGGGACTCAAGGTAAGGGAAGAATTGGAAGGAAGTCCAGGGCCAAAGGCTAAAGTGCAGAGGACACCAGGAGGTGACTGGAGTGCAAGACCAGAAGTCCAAGGTGCACAAGGTGAAGGAAGAGAGAATGGAATGTGGTGACAGTGACGGTAGACAGTGTGGTAGATAGTGGATGGTATGAGGGACAAGTGGTTTGAACAGTTCAAGAATCCAACCAAAAGTATCTTTCCATTCCTAAGTACAAGGCTTTATTGTCCGGGTATATCCAAGACTGTCAAACTCAAGATAGCTGTCAAGTCCAAAGTAAAAGGGGTCAGGTACTGGGTCTGAGACCATAATCTCTAACTGGATGCTTTTAGTACCAGCAAGACTGATTGGAGGCCGATGGTACTGATAGAAAGTGAAGTGGTAACATACTAACAATGAAAACCAAGTAGTCCAGACACACTCAGCATGGTCCGGTATAAACCAAGACTGGTCTTAGCAACTAAAAGGAGTTTGGAGCAAAGGGATGAAAGTAAGGCAGTCAGGTAAAAGGTAAAAGGGATGGAATATAAGCACAAAGACATACTGGTCTCTCCACCAGAGCTTTTGGAAGGGAATTGAGAAGAATAAAGGAGAGGACTTTGTTGTCTACAGAGTATTTCATCCCAGCAAGATGGGATTCAACTGTTCGGAGTACAGAGATGTGTTCAGAGACAGCAGAGGTCCCATTCCATGTACTACTAGAGAGTTGTTGGAAAAGGTAGAAGGCGGAGGAGATGTTTGGGGTTTCATGGAGTGTCACGAGGGCATCAAAGAGTCCCTTGGAGCTGGTCTCCTTATGGATCTTCATTAGGAGTGCATCTGAGATGCATAATTGGATGATGCCATGAGCCTTCTCATCACGTTCCTGCCATGCCTGAACATCGGAAGTGGTGACTAGGGTGGACATGACAGGCATTATGTCAGTCCCTGAGACTACACCAAAAGCTTTTTCAGTGCAGAGGTTTGCCGAGATGCAAACCTTCCAAATTTCATAATTGTTTGGTCCTGTGAGGGTTTCCTCTGTATGAACCACATCTGAGGGTGACATGGTGCAGATAGAGTATGTGAGTTCAAGATGAACTGGAATTGAGTTCTGAGAAGAACTAGTGTGCACTGTGGGATGTGTGAGATGGGATTGAGTCATCACTGAGTGGTGGGGCCTCAATGCTGCCAGGTACATACCCTGTTTGGGGTTCACTAGCTCGAGACTACCTGGCTATTATGGCGACATTGGTATCCAGTGAACAGGCTTTCTCGTCATCGGCAATCACTATCAGCAAACGATGAAACCGACTCAGCAGCGACATCATTGAGGTGCTGGATCCCTTGGTGTTGTCAGAACTTGGCAAAGAAGACACAATAGAGGTTGGTAGTGACGATGCAGTTGTGTCTGAGGAGAATGGAGGGTTGGAAGTAGATCTAGTGGACTCGGATAGTGATATTATTGTGTCAGGTTTCGAGTAGATCTTGGGTCACTATGTTGTACATCATACAGCCCAAGCCGGGGCTTCAGCTGGGCCGGGCCCTGGGCCGTACCAAGCCGTCAATAAAGGCTCAGGCTTTAATTTTGTCAGGCCCGAGCCCTCCAAAGCCGGGCCCGGCACAACACTATGTGCAGAATGTTTGACCAGCTTTACCAACATAACTAAAGCCTGAGAAGATAGGGTATAAATTCTACATGCAAGAACAGAAGTAGTGGGCCCTGCCACGACAGCTAGCACTACTTATTTTCGAACTGGGCCAGCTGGAATATGAGTTTCCGACTCGGAACATCATGTACATAATCAACTCCTTCGGCTAGTATCTGGAGAAGTCGCCTGCTCCTTGGGCTCAACGTACTTGATGGTGACGGAAAAGTCGCTGCTAACCGAGGTATAGGTCCTACCACGGCCGTTTTTCTTAACATCGGTGAGACTACCCTGGGACGCGGCATAATAGCCTTCGCCCCCAGTCCCGGCCGCCACAGCGTCTGTAAAGGTGACCGTGCCAAAGTTGGGAAATTCCATAGAATTTTTGTCGTCGACGATCCACTCCGCGCGCTGACCACAAAGAGGAGTGTTGGAAGTTAGATTCTGCTCTGCCCTCATGCCGTTGGTCAAATTCACGATTTTGACCCGACCGGAAGTCGCGAGGACAGAGAGACTGACGACGTCTCCAGCAAAAACAATAATGTCCGGCTCTGAGAAAGGGCTGGGTTCCCCGGGGTACAACTGATACCAGGCTGTTCGTGGAAGGAACAGTGAGACAAGCGACGAATGCGTAGACAAGTGTCTCCTTACCACTGTATTGGGGTTGACCAGTGGAAGAAACGGTGAACGTGACACCGGTCCGGAGAATACTTGGACAACTGGTACCACTAATACCAACCCAGGCGGAGGCAGAAGCCCGGACCGGACGCGTTATAAGCTTGGGGACGGTGAACGTCCCGATGACCCAGTTGAAATCCCCCTGTCATATAAAGCAAGATGTGGATGAGATCCATGGTGGTCGCAGAATAGCCCGTGGAACGCACATTATCATTGGTAATGATAGCACCAGCCCAACCATCTGGAATAGGCTGCACTGCTTGGCGGCTGTTAAGCTGGGACTGCGCAACGCTGGCACCTAACGCGGATGGAACAACCAGAACCGCAGGAACGAGCAATAAGCTACTGAAAAGGGCAACGTTGAGGAGCATAGTGAATGTAACAGAGTAGGGATCGTCGAAACAACGAGTGACTGGCGTAGAAAGGACATACCTCTAGGGCTTTATACATTCTGCTCATCCCCCAAGGTTTGCACATTAGAGATAAGCGTATGACTTACAAGTCTTCTTTCATTAATCATGGTGCGTAATGCACACGATGACTTGCCGTCAGGACTCACTGCAGGCTAGGAACTTGAAGGAACCGCATGGCACACGTCAAGTGCTATCATCAAACACCGCCTGTAAATCCTCCAGTCTGTGGACGGCGCTGGGTGTGATCCAGACGTCTGTTTCGAGGGTCCCCCCCTTCTGTAAACGTCCGTAAACCGGATTTTAGCACGAGTCGTTCCATTTTCAGCTCGCTTAGACGTCGTTCAAGTTTTTCGGCCACTACGTCGTACAGGTCGGATCATCGTCAGCCCCCACACGGAACGGATAAACGCGGCGACTCACGACGTACATGGAGAGTGCGCTAAACGGCCACTGAGAGATTCGTTGTCGGGTATCGAACTCGATTTATCTAGAGTTGACAAAGACTGGTAATCCGGGACTCCGGGAGTTATAGTACCAGTGCGAGAATCGCAGCGTCGCTCATCCCAGGACAATTCCACCCTCGCCCATCGCACTCGAGATCAGGAACTACTATGACTCAAGTAGCGCCGTAGCGGAGGCGACCGAAAATTTAGAATCACTTTCCCTTAGGAACTCCGCTCTGTTCGTTTTATTCGTTGTTGTTGTCTCGTCAATCGCTGGTAAATATGATACACTGTATAGTAACATGATCAGTCGTGGTACGGAGGTGGCTGGTCCACGTCAGGGTTATCGACCGTAACCAGCGTGTATCCTAATCCAGGCATGGGGCTGGAGATTTCATCTTGCGAGGGCGACGGAGCAAGGGGTGCAGAAGCACTCTGCGCTGATTCTTGAGACTCGCGCAACTCGCGCTCCCTCTCATCGCGCATCATCTTCCTTTTACGATCATCTAAAAATGCCAACTTGACCTGTCGAGAGGGGGAGGGTGAGCTGGGGGAGTAATCTCGGAAGACGCAAAAGCAAAAGCGTACGTTTTGTGCGGCGGCGGCGGCCACTGCCTTCTGCGCCTCCATATTCTGCTGTACACGTTCCTCCTTTTCCGTCTCGCGGTCGATCGCTTCTTTGAGAATCGCAGCGCCGACGCGTAGGTTCCCCATCTTGCTAGGATTGAAGACGTAGTACGACTGAAACGCCATCACCTTTTGGATAAAACCGCCGCTTGCGTCAAAGCATCCCCTACCAATGGCTATAGAAACAACGGGCTCACTTTCGGGCTAAATCCGAGCTAAAGTCGCATGGCAAGTATGGACGGGCGCGTCACATCATTAAGACCAAGGCGACGGACGCCCGAGGGCGGCGACGATACAAGTAAGTGAACTCATCGCCAGCGCGTACCCTTTCGGCTGTATCAACCGGCGCTTGATGGTGTCGTCTTCGCACTTGAACGTCTGATATTTCGGGTTGTCGGGCTCGCGCAGAATGTTCTCTGCCATCGTGGACAAAGTCTAGTAGGGTTCCGCGTGAGATTTAGATCATGCCAGGAACTGGATCGGACGAGGGCGAGCACGTTCGCCTAACCTTGAGAGAATCCATCGCGACTTGTTTCGAGTTTGGTCGAAAGATGCCGGGGTCGATGAGACGACGAAAGTTCTGGCGCTTCTCGTGCTCTTGCATGAGCTGAGCACTTGAAACGACTGTTTCCGTGCTGGCATGACGTCTGGCAGCAGCGTCTGTTAAGTACTGAGCTGTGGGAGGTGGGCAAACCGTATTGCCACACTACCACGTACGTACCAGTAACACACGGATTTTTTGGTCTCATCTGTGTCGCGGCGTCTTCTCGTCTCGCCATCAGCCCTTGTCAGCGAGCTGCCTCGGATCGAGCGCCTCGCTCCTCGGTTTCGCAGGTCGCAATCGGGGTTCGTGTGACGGCGCATCCTCGGACACCACTCCGCACCAGCTCGCTGGCCCTCTCTCTCGTGTCGACCCACGTTCGCGTCGGCACTCGTCAACTCGCGTCATCCAGTCCTCGCAAGTAAGCACTCATATACACCAAAGGAAGAGGTCTGATGCAAGATTGCCCATAACCCATGTCAGCATGTCGGTTGCAATAGACGATGAAACGAAGCCACGCACCTAGCCCAAAGGCCACAAGGAAACCCCATTACGTCGCTTCGCCCGGCCGCATTCTGGATGAGAAAATCTACCAGGCTGACTCGTTGTTCCAAGGCTCCCAGACCGTTTTCCTGTCGGGGATGAATAGATGACGCGGCGAGTGAGGAGGAAGTGTAAGTCCCAGAATACTTTGGTCACTATCACTAAGTGACTTTGGGTGACTTCAGGCTCCGAACTTAGGCAAGCAAAATCAGGAACTATAAATCTCATCTATCATCTCTGCGACTCAGGCCTCCCGGTCTAAATTCGCATTCGGGGCGTTGCCAGTGAGAAAAGCCTAGGCAATGAAGGGCGGTTGCTACCACTCGCATATACTGTCCATTCCCATCGTATCATATGGGTCTAGATTAAACACACATCGCTCGCTTGAGCCAGCCCCAAATCCCTCCTATACCCATTCCCTCGTCGCCATCGCCACCCCCAACTTTAGTAGTAGTACGTACGTAGTGTGGCCATATGGTTTGCCCACCTCCCACATCTCAGTACTGACAGACGCTGCCGCCAGACGTCATGCCAGCACGGAAACAGGCGTTTCAAGTGATCAACTCCTTCAGTGGGTTGGACAGTGGGTGACTTCCCGTCAGAATTTAGGGAAATACAGACCGCTGTAAATTCAACCTCAGTTGACAGCGGTTAAATTTAGAGAATATTATCTGTAAATCTGATAACCATCACACAAAAGCTAAATTTTACAGACAATCAGTGACCTTGTTATACCACAAGTCAACAACCAATGGATCTCGACACCTTAATCACATTATATCTTCTTGATGATGATGAAGACTGGTTACTCCCCTCTGCCCTTGCCATTATCCTTGTACTTGGTCCTCATGAGGCCAAGGAAAATCAAATACATATCCGCAATACATCCCGTCGCTACCTTTGTCGGCCACAACTCCTTTCCAATCCTCGCCAATCAACCCCATGGATTCAGCTCTATCAGAGTATGGATGATCGGGCATTTATAACTACCATGGGCTTTGATGTTCAAGCCTTCCACTATCTTCTCGAGAATGGATTTCAGGAGATCTGGGACACAGTGCCTATTCCACGCCGAGATGTATCCAATGATGGGCAATCTCAACTTGGAAAGTGATCTCTTGATGCTGCTGGCGCTCTTGGCCTAACTCTCCATTTCCTTGCATCAGCAATGACTGAAGTCTCACTCCAGCAAATCTTTCCCCTCATCCCTACTACTGTCAGTCGTTACCTTGACTTCTCTCTCGATATCCTCTATACGGTTCTCTCCAAATTGCCAGAAGCTGCAATTCGCTTTCCCACTCAGCAGGAGATCAAGGCATATAATGCTGTCATTCGTACTCGTCATCCTCGCCTTGTTGGAGGATTTGGAAGCATTGATGGGCTAAGTCTTCCTTGCCAATCTGCGGATGATCCTGAAATGGAAAATGCAACATACAATGGTTGGAAGAGTGCTCATTTTATTACCAATATTCTCGTCTTCTCTCCACAAGGTTTGTGTAACATACCACTATCATTACTCAATTTTAAGCAGAGTTGACAGGGCTTATCATTTCTGCTGTTCTCAATGCTCCTGGCAGTTGGCATGACTCCCATACAGCCCGCCCAGTCTATGAGCAGCTGCGAAACAAGGTACCTGAAGGATTTTACCTTATTGCAGACTCTGCATTCCCTCATGGAACAGCCCCCATTGCAGGAAAGATCGAAGCACCATTGAAAAGTGGTGCACGTCTCCCTGATGGTGAGATTGAGTGAGAAGAGCTCCTCGCATTTAACCGTCAACTCTTGTCTTACCGCCAGACTGCTGAGTGGGGTATGCGTGCTCTACAGGGTTCATTTGGTCGACTTCGAGTTCCTCTGGACATCAATAATTCCCCTGCTCACAAGAGGCTTTTGGAAATTTGTGTTTGATTGAACAATGTTTGGGTGATGCGAGTTGGTATCAATCAAATTCAGTTGGTATACATGCCGATTTGGAGGAATTCTGATGATGACGAGTTGTGGAATGATTTGGGCAATCAGATAGTTGGTAACATTCGCCGACGGGATTGTGTGGCTTGATTCCATCTTGTAGTTCAAGCTGCATAAAAATGTTGTTCAAGTTGGTACAAAGTTTTGTACTACATCAATTCAATTCACTCCGAGTTGCAGCCATCTCACTTGCAGCCGAAACCAATGCCTGGAGTCCCCTTGGCTCAGACAATCCCTCATCTTCGAAAGTTGGAGATGAAAGGGGAAGGGCCTGTGAACTTGATGTAGAGATCTGAGTAGAGCGTAGTGGAGAGTAACAATGATGGGTTCGTGGTGAATGGTGGCTGTGGCTGTGACGTGGTGAGCAAGATGGTGAGTAGTGACAGTGAGTTTGTGGTGAATGGTGGCTGTGGCGTGGTGAGCGAGCAGGAGAGTAATGACGGCGAGTTCATGGTGAATGATAGGTGCGGTGTGGTGAGCGAGAACGCGAATGTGAATTCCGACCTTGCAAAAGCTTCAGAAGCTCAATCTTGGATTCCGCTAGCTCAAGCTTGGCCTCAGCTCTGCTTGCATGTTGACTTTCTTGAAACAACCTATCTGTAAGCTCATCGACCCGGCGACGGACTTCTCGTAGCTCCATTTGAAGCATATCCACTGTTGTCTTGTGATCAGAGAGTTGCATCAAGTGCTGAAGCTTGTTATCATCTCGCTCCTTCAAAGCAGCAGGAGAAAGCGTTGAGGTAAGTGATGCAAGAGCTTCGGAGGCAGAGGAGCGGCCACGTCACACAGCTGGTTGAATTAAGGCATTGGCACGGTAAGCCTTGACGACGGACTGGGGTTTCTTGTGTAAGCCAGCTTTGGTGTTGTCTTCCAAGTCGTCCGAGTCCTTATCACCTTCGCTCGGGGACAAGACATCAGAGTCACTGAGTGCGACTGTGCCAGACTTTTCAGTGATGGCATCCTGAATTTCCCATGCCTTTTCAATGTGCGGGGGAAGCTCAGCATCTCCAGTTGGTTTTTTGGTAGCACAGATCTACGAACATGTGATTACAAGGTTAATCAGACTGTCGAGTTGCTTACTGAGTCAAATTTGGCTCTAAGAGCCTTTGAGATCCATGTCATGTACTTGTGACGCGTTGCGAACTGATTATAGGCATCTGTTACAAGCTCCCAGCTTTGCTTGCCAAGAGGCAAGACCTTCTCAATGATTTTTAACAGGCGCATGATCTCGTCGTCAGAATATCCCACCGCACCAGCCTTCCGTCCCTTCTTCTGATTCACCTCACTCTCCTCTGGTGCTTCCAAGTGTGTAGTTGTGGCGTGTGAGGCTTGCTTTACCTTGGACTTTTTTTCGCCTTAGTCGGGTTCGGAGGGCTCGCCGCACGCTTTTTGTCTGTTTTTCTCAGTGCAGTGATGAGTGGCTGCAGTATCTCGTCATCTGAGGCAGGGAGGTCTTGCATAGGCCTTGGACGAATGGCCGGTGTGGACGGTGTGGGTATATTCTGAAGCCCCAAAGTAGGATAGGCTTTCTGAGCGACGGATGTATTGGGGGTTGACCTGTAGTGTATCGCAGGTGAAAACGACATATCGTGGGGACTGGTGGACATGCCAAAACCATTCGAAAATCTCTGGCTGGGGGTGATGTGGTACGAGTGGTCCGTGACTGGCAAATGCACATTTTGGGTTATGGAGGGTGAATTGGTCTAAAATATGTAGATATGGTCACTGATCTGTTATTGGAGTGCTCGAAGAGTACTCACAAGTTGGCCAATAGCCGATATTGGGCGAATTGCCCGGTCCACGAAGAATAAGGATGTAAGTGCGAAGGGGGGGGAAGGACAGGTTCATGGGCATTCAAGTTGGTGTCATTGGTAAAGTTTTCTCTCCCATGGGTAGGATAGGTGGTGTTTGGAGACAGATAGTGATGGTTGTGCTGATCCGGGCCCATGCCGGGAGCTGGATCCGGGACTGTGCTGCAGTGGACTTGCCGAGTGGTGACTGGTTTCTGAGCGAGATGAAGACGGATGTCGTACGGTCCAGACAGATTGGCCGAAATAGGAAGCGAGTGACGGGTAAGCGAGACGATGTAGAGACTGGTATGTCTCTGTAGGCGTATCCTCTATTTCCCCCACATTCAGAATCCCCTTTCACTCTAAATATCCTACCCAACGCATCCTTGTCAAGTCCGAGCCCAGCCGTCTTAGTCCGAAGGTACTCCGGTACTCCGGAGCATCGGTTGTCTCGGTCTTCTATATCGGAACTATCCGTTAGTCCTTATCTTATCATCGTCCATTCTACTACTTCTCGGTCCCGTCATCCTTCCTTGCCACGTGCCTTCCATGGACTTCGGCGACCTCATCATTATTCCTCCTTACGTCTTTTAATTCCGGATTGATCACATGTGACGGCTGCTATATAAAAATGCTCCATTCTGCCTAGACAGATGGTGGTGCCTGTCTGCTCATTTACAATAGTGTATTTTCATTACCCCTTTGGGTTTCATGTCACGGCTAGTAGTTCTGGTCGTAGTTAGAG
>JBBPSD010000921.1:0-14047 GCA_038093415.1 Xerocomellus chrysenteron | reverse complement strand
CAGGATGTACACCCAACTCCATCGTCGACGTCAGTATCTCAGCGTGCCATCTCAAGAGTCCGCGTTGTCGCAGTACTGGACTCACTCCCTTCCGGGCACACCAGGTTGGAGGCAATCACGTCCCTCGTCGCATATAGTGAGCACGCAGTAGAGGAGCACGTCGACAACTTCTTGTCTATCTTGCGATGCGTAGCTGAAGCTCCATCTCCGTCGTCGCCAGCGCGGCTTCTCACTGTGCCGAAGTCCCAACGCAGATTTTCCTCCACATTCCTTCTCAACGAGCTTCACAAAATCGAGGAGGAAGTCGAGAACGCAGAGGTGGATGCTGAAGGGGTACGCATGGAGCCAGAAGAGCTTGCAGTGTCCAGCCCGTGTGGATCCCTGACAACGAGCGACTCTGAAACGATATACGACGAGATGCTAGCAGCCGAGTTTGCGACGTTCTCTTTCGACTCGAATGACATTCAGGAATGGTCTGATGAGGTGGAGAAGGAGAAGGAGGCAAAGATGGTTGCCCACTTTGCATATGTCTCGGAGGCTTTGGCGGTTCCCGTCCCAAAGCTTTCCGCCTACTTCGCCACCGACAGTCCTGCCGATTTCACCACCGTTGAAAAGGACGAATTCATCGGTGACCCTTCGCCTGTCAAGACAGTGACCTCTGAGACGAACACGTCGTCTGCAGATTCTTCTCTAGTGACTAACGTTGACGCAGATGAGGATCGAGCTCCACTCTCCCCTATGATACTTCGTGGACTGCGGAGAATCAGAAGTCACGACGACCTGAGGGTTTGCTTGCTTCAATATCACTATTTCATCTCCTTTTTGACTTCGAGTATACAGAACTTGCAGGTCATAGCAGACTGCAGTGATTCATTCTCGGATTTGTCCTGTTGGTCGTTCGATCTGGGTCCATCAGACTCGACTGCTGCCGGAAGCGAGGCAGGAGTATTGCGTAGGTCTGTGAAGTGTAATGACCTGAGGGTATGTTATTGCTCATGTGTGGTCTTCGAACACTTACTGAATTGCGTGTCTAGAAATCATTTTTGTCGCTGGAATCTGGAATATGCTATGCACCGAATCGTGAAAGGAGAGCGAGCAAGAATTAACCAGTAAGAACCTGGTTTCTCTTACACGTACACGCGCTTGACAGACACGTCATAGTCGTTCTAGCGCCTCAGAGATCCTATACTCCCGGCTCGGGGTCTTACTGCCCATTCCCTTCGAAGAGTACACTTTCTCATATGACTCGAACAACTAAGAAGCCCCGGGTAGTCAGAATTGCCAGTATCATGCGACCATGGCAGCTTCTATAAAATAGCATCCATCCTTGATGTCGTCTGCGAATTTACTTTTTGAGTTTGCATTCAGCTCATTCTTCGCACCTCACTTCATTTATTGGTCAGGTGCCACAAGTTCGTCTCGCCTGTTCGTAGATTATTTTACCGATCTAGATCACCTTGAATAAGGAGGAAGGGAGTTGGTTGGTTTCGCTCGTGCAAGCCTGCCAAGCCTCAAGTCATCCCCGAGTCCACTGGGTTCATCCTGCACATCTTGTGCGTCCGCGCTGGGATGCAAAATTCCGGACATGCCAAAAATGCCGCACTCAAGCAGCTCCATTTGGGTATGAAATACAACACTTGTGATAATATATAGCTCTTGAAGCACTACATACACAACACATACAAGACCTCGTGATACTATGCCGATGCAGTCATTGCGACAGGTACTGCTGTCTTGGCTCCTGCAGGACTGGGGACTGCGGGGGCATGATCCTTTCGTTGTTCCGAGAGTGCATCCGAACCTCCTGAAGTACTCGAAGGGTGGTTGATCTTGGCCTTTTTCTTCTTCTTGAGCAAGCCTGACAAACGTTCGTTCAGTGACGAGTCCGCATTTACTCGGAGGAGTGTACCAACCAGTAGAAACAGCAGATTTCACGTTGTCAATGATTTCCCGACTTTCTTCCAGGAATTCGGTATCGTCAAAACGATGTTTTTTCCCGGCTGAAGACTCGGGATCCGCCGAAACTGCAGCAATCTTTTTCTCAAGGGTTTCTAGCTTAGCCCTTTTCGCTTCTGCTGCGGCTTTCTTGCGTTCGTCTTCATTTTCCATATAGTCAACCAGGCTGGGTGTAGGTCAGATATGTGTCAACGAGATGAGGGAATGGACGTACCGTTTAGCAGTCTTGATAGTGCTAAGCCTGCGGCCGCTGAGATCCCTGCACGAGTCATTATTGCTCGTCTTCTGGCTGCTCATGCGACCTCCAGCGGCACGGAGCTGCGAGCCAAATCCACCCTTTCCGCCACGGAGACGCGGAACAATCCGCAGAGTGACGAGATCCGACGAGTCGCCATGCAACTCTGAAACACGGGTGTCTGGGGTGAACGAACCGCTGTGTGGGGATATGTACAACGAATCGGAGGCGGGGAGGTCGGGGTAGCGGTCGCATAGAAGGTCGTAAAGATCGTCTACGCGTGTCTCTGAAGGGACGCGGAGAGATAAGGTGGGAAGAGGCGGGAATGTGGAGAAGAGGACGCTGGTGGACATGGCGGGAAGATGACAAGACGAGTGGCGTTGGTGTAACCAAATATGGCAACGGCTTTGGAAAATAACAAGTGTCAACAAGTACTTAGGCTCCTCAAGTAGAGGGGATGTCAGCTACTCAGTGACAGCGATGATGGACATACTCAGCCAACAAGCGCCACTATTCGTCTGGCCGATCCAGCTCTGTCTGGGAGCGACTCTGACCACATATGTTCTGTCCGTCCTCACCGGCAACGTCTCGCAGGTGGACAGACTCTGGACGTCCCTTCCCACCATGTACACTGTCTATTATGCCCTTCTTCCGCTCTGGCCTCGTACATCACCGATGTTCCTTCTTCCATACACCCCAGAAACAGTTCACGAGTCGTTCGTGGGTACCTTCAGCCCCCGTGCGTTACTCATGCTTGCTTTGGTCGTGAGTTGTCTGTAAATTCGTTTGACTCCGTCTGATGGCAAAAATCCAGGTTACCTGGGGGTTCAGGTGCATGATATTTCCTATCTAATCGCATGACCCTTTTAACGTACGGCTCGCAGGCTCTCATACAATACATTTAGACGAGGACTTTTCCATTTGTAAGTATGTTTCCTAGCCGAACCAACGAGCGACTCATCGCATGCCTTGTTTGAATTAGCACTGACGAGGACTACCGGTGGCAAGTCGTTCGCGGGAAGATGCCTCCTTGGTTGTTTCAGGTTTTCAACCTTACGTTCATCGGTACGTCCAACCATCGGTACAGGGTGCGACGCTCACCATGGCGACTAGCCATAACTCAGAATATTATACTCTTTCTTCTTGGTGTTCCCGCCAAGATCGCAGTTACTCAACCACACGCGAGTTTGGGTGTCTCTGATTATGTTCTTGGTGCATTTGGATTTCTCACGGTTTTGACCGAGTCCATCGCGGACAATCAGCAGTATTCGTACCAGACGTTCAAGCGTTCTGGTAAAGTGAGTCCGAACGAATGGGTTGGATCACGTATTGCCTGGACGAAGCGGGATGCTGAAAGGGGATTTGTGACGAGGGGACTGTGGGCGTGGTCGAGGCATCCGAACTTTTTGTGCGAGCAAAGTTTCTGGGTATGTCGTGTTGCGGGTAATGTCGCGAATTGACTGACAACGGGCGTGTGGTAGATCATCATCAACCTGATCCCGCTGGTGTGTGCGGATGGGTTATGGGGTCAAGAACTGCCGACGTCGCTTAGATCGCTGGCACCACTTGCTCCAAGTCTGGTGCTGTGTACGCTGTTTGTTGCGTCGACCGTGTTTACAGAGTCAATCTCGTTGTCCAAGTACCCCGTCGCGTACAAGGCGTACCAGCAGCGCGTTGGGATGTTTGTTCCCCTCCTCACACCGGTCTGGGCTGCGTTGTTGAGCGCGCAGGGAAAGAGACAAGCGGTAGATGAGATCGTATATGGCCAGGAAGCGAACTTGAAACATGAATGAGCGTATTTTGTTGTACATAAGTCTTGGGTAATTCGGACGTTTCGGATCCACTTTCGGCCGTGTCCGGACGGTAGAAAAGGAAGACGGAGTGACTCGAACAAGTTGACTGCAAACAATGGCCTCGATTGCATCGCGTCTCTCCTCGCGCTCTCTCCGCGCCCTTGCTCGTCGCGCTCCTCGTCCTGCGACTGCCTCCTTCTCCCTCCTTGCCCGTGCCCCCGCTGCCCCCCGTCCCGCAGTCCAGGTAAAATTTCACAAACATACGCCCTTCTTTTTTTTAACGTCCCACAAGACTGTCCCCGCGCGTGGCGTCAAGACTCTCAACTTTGCGGGCTCGGACGAGGTCGTCTACGAGCGCAGCGACTGGCCTCTTGCCAAGCTTCACGACTACTTCAAAAACGACACCCTCGCCCTCATCGGCTATGGCTCTCAAGGCCATGGCCAGGGTCTGAATGCTCGTGACAATGGCCTCAATGTCATCGTCGGTGTCCGCAAGGATGGCGAGAGCTGGAAACAGGCTCTCGAGGATGGCTGGGTTGGTCCTTTCCTTTCTCGCTTTTCTCCTCTCTCACCCGCCTTTTACAGATACCAGGTGAAACTCTCTTCCCCATCGAAGAGGCTATCAATCGTGGAACAATCATCATGAACCTTCTTTCCGACGCCGCACAATCACAAACTTGGCCCACCGTTGCACCTCTCATCACAAAGGGCAAGACGCTCTACTTCTCGCATGGTTTCTCCATCGTCTACAAGGACGACACCCATGTCATCCCTCCCCCTGATGTCGATGTCATTCTCGTCGCTCCCAAAGGTTCAGGTCGCACCGTCCGCACTCTTTTCAAGGAGGGTAGGGGTATCAACTCCAGCATTGCCGTCTTCCAAGACGTCACAGGCAAAGCAAAGGAGAAGGCTGTTGCTCTTGGTGTCGCCGTCGGCTCTGGCTACATGTACGAGACTACCTTCCAGAAGGAGGTTTACTCTGACTTGTACGGTGAACGAGGCGTGGTATGTCTCCAATTCTAATACCTTCATTCTGTTATACTCACTGGCTTGAATAGCTCATGGGTGCCATCCGTAAGTTCGCTTGTTGGTATTCTAGTAGACTCTGTCTCAAGTGACAAATAGAGGGCTTGTTCTGTGCCCAATACAAGGTTCTCCGTGCCAACGGCCACTCGCCTTCGGAGGCATTCAACGAGACCGTCGAGGAGGCTACTCAATCTCTCTACCCCTTGATAGGTCAGAAAGGGTGAGTGTTCATACTTATATTCCACTCTATGTCAAACAGATCGTTTTCCACCAACAGCATGGACTACATGTACAATGCTTGCTCGACCACTGCCCGTCGCGGAGCGCTCGATTGGGCTCCCATCTTCGAAAAGACGAACCTCCCCGTCTTCGAGAAGCTCTACGAGAGTGTCAAGAACGGCACTGAAACTCGTAAATCTTTGGAATTCAACGGCCGTTCCACGTACCGCCAAGACCTTGCCAAGGAGCTCAAGGAGATTGATGACCAGGAAATCTGGAGAGCTGGTGAGACCATATCGTTTTATGGTGTTCGTGCAGTCGCTCAGTTGGCGGTATCTAGGCAAAGTCGTCCGTTCGCTGCGCCCCGACTACAAGGCTGAGTAGATTGCTACTGATATATCCTGACGTGATACCGCTCTGGGCCATCGTTTCTACTACACTTCCTTTCTTTTTGTTTTTTTGAGCAGGGTTGCTTCGTGCTCAGAGTCAAAAGCACCATTGGTGCAGTTCAGTTGTAGAGGATCATCGCATGTACATTACTATTGTGAGGGATGCAATTGGACAGATTGTGATGACTGCCCAAAGATTTGAATTCTACACGGCACAACCAATTCTTCCAAATGGGTGACAAAGCGCTCCTGTTCCAAGACATCGCTGCCAATTTAACTTGCGCGGTGGCCTGACCTCTGTCATAAATCCCTCTGCAAGCGGAGCCACTGAAGAACGGCCATGGACAAGGACAATCGCGATGACTTCACGTTCGCCAAGCTTTCCGACCTAAAGCTACCACTGACCTTGCGGATGTACGCGCTGATTCTGGCTGGCGTTCCAACAACTTATGCCCAACGAATTCCTGATCCAGCTCACAACTCGAAGGAACAAGGCCACGAAACTCAGTCTCGGATGTACTGGAGAACCCAGAACTGAGGTTTCATGGTGCTCAATCTTCGTACGACTTCACCATGTCTTGTCTTCCTCCTTGCGGCAAGACTGATATCGAGACAGTTCACTCTCAGATCTCTATGTCACCTGTCAGCTGGTAGCTGACAACAAACCCCTGACGATCCCATTCAGGACGTCCTTCAAGGCATTCAAAACCAGCTACACGTATGTACTGCCTCTTAGACCCTTTTAAGTGATTACCCATCTACTCGCGTTCACCGGTGCAGCTGGAACGAATGGGTATCGCTCCCAATACGGTATTGTGATCTCCCGCTGAGCTCTCAGATCACCTTTACTGTATGGGATATTGGAGCTCCACGCTCGGCCGTTCCGGTGGGTGGCACGACTTTCAGATTGTTCGGAAAGAAATGGTAGGCTGGTGTCTTCGATTCATGTATCCACCGTTCATCATGATCCAGGACCCTGCGAAGAGGTAAACACAGACTTTTATTGTGGCCTGGTAAGGAGGCAGATGGGTCAATGGACACAACCACACCTAGCAAATTGGGCACGAGGGATGAAATGGGTCGGTTAGAAAAGGTTTGTTCACTCCTTCAATCTACACGACTTCTGACGAGCACTACACAATTCACTACCTTAGCTCGTGAAAAAGTATGAACGAGGGGATCTCCCAAAGTCAGATTGGCTCGATAAGATGGCGTTTCGGAGAATGGAGGAAATACACGCTGTGAGTGCTCGCGCAGACTTGCCGTATTGCGTTGGGCATGGCTAACTGTCACAGGCTGAGACCGCAAAGTCCGAAAACATGTTCTTGTACATCGATTTGCCTCGCTTCGACTTTCCGGTGGTCTTTAGCGAACCTGCGAGTATACTGAAACTTCAGATGAATTGTGAGACTGATGGAATCCTGGACAGGAGGCCCAGAGTACGCCATCAACTTCCACCACACCAACAACGGTCGCTCAAACACCCGCTGCGCCTGCTCTTCCACCCTCGTTCGCGACTGATCCTCATATCTGGGCGGTCTTAGACCCCGAGATGGCTCGCGAAAATCCTGTAGAGGATAAGCATCGTCGTCTCGTCCGGAGCCATCGGAGCAGTCCCTATGACAGAGAACTCAAGCCAAATGCCAAGATCAGAGACGAGCTGGGGGTAAGCATCCGGGCCCTCACCGTTTACACACACCTCACCGACATCATTACTTTAGGAAATCCTCAGTTATCCTCCTTCGCAGCCTCTCACTTCAGAGGAGAAAGACTTGATCTGGAAGTTCCGCTTTTATCTCGCAAGAGACAAGCGTGGTTTGACCAAGTTCCTAAAATCGGTGACTTGGAGAGATCACTCGGAAGTCAAACAGGCGGTCGAAGAGTTGTTGCCTATGTGGACGGAGGTAGATACCGACGACGCCCTTGAGCTACTGGGCCCTGGCACATTGGACTCGCGCGTGAGGGCGTTTGCGGTCAGACAGCTAAATCGCGCTGACGACGACGTGACTATACCATTTCCCATTATCGTTCTTCTGACCCCATTGACGGAATGCTTTAGGAACTCATGTTGTATCTACTCCAGCTCGTTCAGGCGCTCAAGTTTGAGAGTGCTGCGAGCGATCAGCGGTCGTCACGGTCGACGACGAGCGCAATATCATACGACGACAGTGGACTATCTGACTTCTTGATTACTCGCGGAGTAAAGAATCATGTACTGGGTAACCGGTTGTATTGGTACCTCATGGTTGAGGTTGCTCTGGAGGATAGAACGGTGGCCAAAATGTATG
Source organism: Xerocomellus chrysenteron (assembly GCA_038093415.1). Taxonomy (NCBI): domain Eukaryota; kingdom Fungi; phylum Basidiomycota; class Agaricomycetes; order Boletales; family Boletaceae; genus Xerocomellus; species Xerocomellus chrysenteron. Next base: position 6,141 of record JBBPSD010000921.1, on the reverse strand, counting down.
GTAGAGTTGTGTTCAAGTTTCTGAGCAAGATACTCGAGGTGCGTATATCCTCGTTCTGGTCGCTAACTGGATATTTCATGCCCTTTGTAGTCGGAAGGTGGCAGCGAACGTCGCGAGCTCATGCGAAGGCAAGGAATCATGGTCGAGACATTAGCAAAGCGCGCAAGAGACATCAGGACTTCAAAAGACCCTCGGCCAAAAAAGATCGAAAAACTGCGCTCGTTCATAAACGACTCGAAGAATGGCCTTGTCAGCATCCCTCCGCTTCCTCTACCTCTGAATGCTCGGGTCGAGATAACTGGCATTAATGCTGAGAAGTCTTCCGTGTTCAAATCCAATCAATTCCCGTTCTTGCTCTATTTCCAATGTTTGGATGGTTCGGAATACCCTGTCATGTTCAAAGATGGAGACGACATGCGACAGGACCAACTGGTATTGCAGCTCTTTACGCTCATGGACCAGTTATTGCGAAAGGAGAATTTGGATTTGAAACTGGTGCCGTACGATGTCCTGGCTACCGGACCATTGCAGGGCATGGCCCAGTTTATTCCAAGCAAGACGATAGCAGCAATAGTCAGCGAACACGGAACGCTACTCAATTATCTGCGTTCAAACCATCCAGACGAGGGAAGCGTGGGCACGTATGGCGTGGAGCCGAGTGTCATCGACACGTTCGTTCGTAGTTGTGGTATGCGTCTTTTGGTCGCGTGGTCCGGGAACAGCCATTGACCCAAGCTGTAGCTGGATATTGCGTCGTCACGTATCTACTTGGTGTTGGAGACCGCCACCTGGATAATTTATTACTTACACCCGATGGTCTGTTTTTTCTTGTAATCATACTTCTTTTCAACGGCGTGCTCATCGCTCTCCACATTCAGGGCATTTCTTTCATGGTATCATTCAGGCTTCCTCTTTCGTGATGCGCGGCTGATGTGTATCGGCCCACAGTCGACTTTGGTTATATCTTGGGCCGTGACCCAAAGCCGTTCCCCCCTCCCGTGAAAGTATGTAAAGAAATGGTTGATGGCATGGGCGGCGCGCAATCCACGCACTATGCGCGTTTCAAGAACTTTTGTTTCACAGCCTTTACCATCCTGCGCAAGAGCGCCAATCTCATTTTGAACCTGGTCGCGCTGATGGTAGACGCCAACATACCCGATATCAAACATCGCGACGTGCACGAACAGATCCAGGAAAAGTTCCGGCTTGACCTCACGGAAGAGGAGGCCATCAAACACTTTGAGGCGCTGTTGAACGAGACGTCGTACTTTACGGTCGTGCTCGATCGGATACATGATTTAGCACAGTACTGGAGGAGCTGATCTATTCTTGTACATTGACATCAATGCTGCACAGGATCCTTACGTGTTGGGGAGTGGGGCCACATTGACGAGTCGACTTTTTAGGGTTGGCGAGATTGTCATGCACACCACAGCAGGTAGTGAAGATCACGGGTGTGAATGGGGATAGGATTTGAATCTACTGTGTCGTACCTTACGGAAGGAGCTACCAGCCTAGCCAACGGACTGAACTTACCAAGATGGGGGTGGTGACACTGTGTACACCGAGGACGCATTGCTCTCCATCCTCATGGCACCATTAATTCTCGGAATTTGTAAAATTGTCCCCGATTGCATCGGTACACTACAAATCGGGAGCAAGTGCACCGTTGCTTCTGTACTCAAGGTCGCCGTCTACCCTGCACAAGTCCAAATCGACAAACCCATCACGACAACAGGAAGCTGATGTGTATGATGGACCGCAGCACTCCAGGAGTGCATGGATCCTTATCTAGCTACCAAATATAGAGAAATGGAGCGTGGAGTGGGCGTCCTAGAGCTATCTACCGCGTGGATTGGCAGGGTGCAAATGAAAGTTCGCATTGGTGGCTGGGAGGTCCGAGTGTGTGGAAACGGCACATCAGGTTAGAGTTAGGTTAGAGGGCCAACGCGGAGTGGACGCATGGACAGTATCGCGCTCCGTGGACTTGGCGCTTTCTGAGGACGAATTTGCAAACTGACGAGTCGCCACCTACATTGAGCGAAGCCTCGATCTTGTATTACTGCATGCATGTTCTTTGCTCAAAGTCGCCTTTAAGTCACTGGCAGTGACTTAAAGGGCAACAGATGATTGAGCTCTCCAATTGGCAACGAGTTACCGTGTGTGTGGCTTAACCGTATCAGTCATAATGCTGGGATAGGCCGGATAGCGGGAATGATGGAAAAAAAGTGGTAGTGATAAATGAGTAAAACAGAGTCGGAACGGAAGTCGTGACTTGATCATCGAGTTGATGGACTTGGGGAACCGAACATTGACAACGGAGGTCAGCCTGTCCGAGTCCGAGCACGGTCTGCACATGTTCAATCTAGTGTGTCACGGTTACATGTGCTCAGCTGTACTCCGAAATTGACCTCGACCAGTCACTGGCACGCAGCCACGCAAACTTCGATAGAATGCCCTCGTCGCTTTACGTCTACGCTGTATTCCATGCCAAAAGCCCCCCTGAACCGTCAAGTCAGCTTTCTCTGTCCCACCCAGTGGGCCGACATCATTGCGAGCAAACCGGAACACTCCTGGGCCAAACATGTATGTGGCTGGAGTCAAGCTGTTTCGCGATTCGATCAGGGCATCATTGGCCCCCATGCTGTGTTCTTCCTGGCGTTCTTTGCAGCTGGGTAGCCTGGACAATTGCTAACCCACCAGGGTCACCAGTAATCGATCATTCCAAAATTTGAAACACTCCCCCCAGCGTCTACGAGCGCCCGGCCGATGCGAAGAGGGAAGCCAATATGTAATACAATCCGAGATCTGAGGGTGGCCAAAGTCGTTTGGCACGATCGTAAGATATCTTTGTGTTTTGCCATCCAAGCAGTGCAGACGCGTTCTCTGACATGTGCACAATATTGTACAGGGCCGTGTAATCTACCAACGTGTGGTCGCCAAATTATGTAGTCCGATCCAAAACATCCCGAAAACAACCATCTTGGTGTCAACGGCCAGCGAATAATCTTAGCAAGTTGCCTAGCAGGAGTAAGCTGGGAAGACGCTGTCGCCGGTATTCCGACATTCTTGAACCATGCGAGAGGGGTTGGCCCCGATCCTGGTCATTATTATAATCCACTCCTTGAAGGTCTTTCGAGGTAGCGCTATTATCTGAATGCTTCCTAAACCAGGACTTTCTCTACTTTCGACGGCATCCCTGACGTCCTCTAATGTTCGGCTTGGTTAAATATCCGGAACACTGGATGGTGTGGCTGCGTTTTCCAGGGATGTAATGTTCACCATGGTAGGTTTGGTTACACAAGATCAGCGTGATTTGACTACTGCGGCGCTCTCCTAGAATAGAAGGTAAATCAACCCACAGCGTTCATTTAGATGGCTAATCAGTATTATGTTTGCTCAAACGGTATCGTCAGGGCCCTCTAGAACATCATTCCGCCTCCAGGCTGGCCAATACCAATGGCTTGGCTGTTCTCCGGTGCCAATGGATGTCCTACTTCGTTGGCCTCCATGCCTCCATCTTTTCACATCACCAATTTGGAGGGCCCTCCACGGCAGTTTCTGAACTCATAAATATCAAGGGACCTCTGCCGATGATGTATTGGCAACAATACCGGCATCATTCTATCGTCGTACACTTATCTCCTTACACATATTCGCCATGCCTCAGGACCTAGGTTTCAACGATGACTGGGCGGACAAGGTAGCGACTTTGTCAACTCGGATTGGCGAGGATGATATTGACTACATAAACCCCAGGACGCGAAGAAGCTCTGTCAACACGCACAGATTGCGAACCTCCCTCAACATCACTTCTACCCTTGTGGTTGGATGACTGGCCAGGCCGTTTGTAGCTCGCTTGTTCAAGGACTCGAGTATTCTGAGCATCTGCGCTCCCATCATGGCGTAGGAGGTCCAGAAAGAGCACAACTCATGTGCTGCTGGCGCGGTTGCTTTACTGAGATGAAGAAAGAGAGCCTAATCAGACACGTCAACGAGAAACATCTCGAAATCAAGCATACATGCCCAAACTGCCCAGAACAGTTCACCCGCACCCATACGTTGCAAAATCATATGTCGAATAAGCACTCGGGCAGCTGAGCGATACCGTCTGCCTGTGAGTGGATCCTTTTAACATTCCCGCAACGTCACTCACACATTCCTGCAGAGACGTATACGCGGAGATCCAATCTGTATAATTCTTCAAGATGAGTCGGCATGTCTTGCCCCGGGCCCGACCTCTGGATATGTTACCCGAAATCAGTTAACCCTTTGGATTGGTGTAGCGTTAATGTATACGTCTACCTAATTGACATCGTGTCTCTCGTTAATTGGCATTCCTATCACCGTGGTTACCAGACTCTCAGACCGCCAACCAGTTGGAGTGTGCCTTGGCAAGCTGTGTCACGGCGCCTGCGCGTGCCATTTTGACTCCGACCGACTTCGTATCATCAACGTGATCGTTGGCCCATCAGGTTCATTTAGCCCGACATGGTTTTGGAACGAGCCAACGAGACATGTGAGTTCTTCATGGGTTGCTGCGGATTCGGATTATTCGATGGTCCGACCGACCATCGTCGGACGACTTGCAAGCGCTAGTCCCCACCCCTGCTTGAAACGCGCAAAGACCGAGTTGGGTGAGGTGCGTTTGTCGTCCTATTGTTCGTTTCCACAACTGTTCCTCCGTGGTCGACGTACGGTAAGCGTAAAGGGAGGGGGTCACTCTGCGGGCTTCAAGCAATTCGAAGCTCATCCCTGGCGCTTCGGGCCTTGTATATATTCTCGCTGGGCACGCAGGAACACGGGACATGCCTCTCTCTCTGCCAGCGATTTCCCACACCTGCCTCCACTTTCGAACCCTGCCCTTGATTCATGGATAGAAGACCCGAGGGTAGAAGATCCGACGTCGGTGGGGAGTTTTGATCTCTGCCATTCCCTCATGCAAGACTTCATCGTTGCGGAACACACGCCGGGGGTGTCTTCCGCGACTCCACTCACATCTGTGGGTGGTGTGTCGACAGATCACCGTGCAACAAATTCTATTCACCGGGCGACACCTTGAAGCGTTCCGTTTCCCAGCATCTCAGTAGGGCTCACAACCTCCTTCCAGCGAGCGGAAGATAGACTTAAGTATTCCTTGGCTCGTATCGTTGGACACATCCTTGTCGTACACCTGCATATCACAACAGCATGCAAGCTTGTGGGAGTTCCTTGCTCGTGTAACGTAGCTCGCTGGTACGACCCGCCGACGAGGCTGATGCGTTGATGACCTACCGGACACGTACCGAGCACACGATTGGCCAGCCTGAACGATGGACCTCTAGAAAGTCAGCAACATCTTTGTATCTTACCAAATCTAACCAGTGTCTGCAGATTCACATGAAAGAGAATGGAACACCACGAATTGACAAGAGGGGCTGTGATCGAATCGTTGAGGTTTTTTTTTTCAACCCGACCGTGCATCCAGATTCCATTGCAGAGTTCGTCGTGCTCCGAGGTCACCTCAGACGTGACGTTGGTCGGTTTTGCATGTCGCCAACCTTGCGTTCTTACACGCAGTCGGCGGTCTGCGAGTTTGGCAATCCAATCTGGGACTCAGTGGGAGTGATGACATGCGACAGGATCAACTGGGATTGTAGTCATGGCATGCCCGGTAAGAGGAGCGCTTACTCGTCGAGTCGTTGTCGACCTCGGGCGATTTTTGGGACAGGGCGGCGGGTCAACGAGACAGGTACATAGATTAGCTAGTAGAGTTCATTATCTCTTGCTCCGAGCCCGTCATTGAGTAATCGGAGCCAGCTCGCCATGCATGAAAAATCGTCTGGTTTTCCATGGGGCACGCACGCACGCCAAAAAAAACAGTCGGCCAAAAGTAGCGTGCCGGGGCATGCTGCTTCTCACATCACCTCATTTTAGGATCAATCAGTTCGTCGATATTCGTCGGACGCGTTTTTGCGGTCGAAAAAATTGCGCCCGTGTGCGCCACATATTCTACGCACTTACATGTCCTATATCATCACAAAAACTGCAAAATTAAGATATTCCCCGACAGTCGGCCGAGGGTACGATGGGCCAATGTTATGTCAACCCGAATGACGTCGGCGGAATATATTGCGAACAACGATCAACTATATAGGATTA
>JBBPSD010000920.1:0-14053 GCA_038093415.1 Xerocomellus chrysenteron | reverse complement strand
GGGGGCGGGGGTGGACATGGGAGGGGGAAGGGGGGGTGCGGCGGTTTGGGTGTACGGGCTGTTTGGGACGGAGGATTGGCCGTCGTCGATGACGCCGAGAGAGATGCTGTTCTGCTTGTAGTTGATCATGGCCTTTTTCCAATCCTCGACCTTTGGGAGATCGCCACGGTCCATGAGAGCATCTACATCGTCGATGGCGAGGTTGGATGCGGGGTCACGGAGCTCGACGAAAGAGGCTGGGATCAAGCCGGGACGGCCGAGCCTGCCGATGGGTTTGGCGACGAACCACTCGCGGTTGGACTGGGCGACGACCGAGATGGGATCGCCTGCCTTGGCGTCGAGCTCGTCGGCGCGCTCTGCGAGGAAATCGTGGAGGACGACGGCGTAGAAGACGCGCGTCTTTGGTGTCCTCGGGGGGCTGGGTGGGCTGGGCTTGCTGTTGGGGGGTGAGAGATGGGGGGGAGAAGGGAGGGGGGACTGACACGGAGGGACTCTTGAGGAACTCCTCGAAGAGGATCTTTGGCACGAGACCGCGGGCGCCGGTGACGGGGTTGTGGGCCTCGTACCAGGGGCTGTCGGTGGCCGGATCTGCGGTTACGTAGAAGAAGTCGCCCTTTTGAAAGGGGAGTTCCTGGGGCGTGTTCGGGCTGTGCGGTGCGATGGCGCGGATGACCTTTTGCGGGGGCAGGGACGCGGAGGTCGGCTTGGATACCTGCGGGATGGGCAGCGGCGTCGAAATCTGGAGACGCTGGGTCTCCCGGTGCAGCGACTTGCGGAACGTCTTCATCGTCGACCACAACCCCCAAGTCTCTGATTACGTAACAACAACAGCCCGCATCTTCGACAGCGACCATGGCCGCACGGAAACTACAGAGTGCGTCCATCCCCAGCGCTAATGCACCCGCTTACCGTCCCCAGCCGAGATCGACCGCACGCTCAAAAAGGTCGCAGAGGGCGTAGAGCTCTTTGAAAGCATCTACGACAAGATGCAGGCCTCCACGAACCAGACCCAGAAGGAGAAGCTCGAGACCGATCTCAAGACACAGATAAAGAAGCTCCAGCGTCTCCGCGACCAGATCAAGACCTGGGTCGCCAGCAACGACATCAAGGACAAGTCCCTCCTCCTCGAGAACAGGAGATTAATCGAGACCGTGCGTCGCGTCCCAGCTGCATTCTCCGTCCCCGTCTGACCCCCCTCGCAGCAAATGGAAAAGTTCAAAGCCTGCGAAAAGGAAATGAAAACAAAGGCTTTTTCCAAAGAGGGCTTGACCCAGTCCGCCAAGCTAGATCCAAAGGCACAGGAGAAGCTCGAGGTCACATCGTGGCTACAGCAGTCCGTCGAGGACCTCACGCTCCAGGTGGAGCAGTCCGAGGCAGAGATAGAGGCTCTACAGGGCGGGCCCAAGAAACGCGGCAAGGGGTCATCGTCAGCAGGTCGCTTGGACGAGCTCGAGCATCTGAACGAACGCCGAAAATGGCACGTCAGTCGTCTGGAACTCATCCTGCGCCTGCTCGACAACGGCTCCCTCTCCACCGACCGCGTGCTTGCTCTTAAAGAGGATGTCACTTATTTCGTCGAGAGTAATACCGTGTGTCCTCCTGTCCAGCCTTGCTGAACCATTCTCATTCACGCCCTAGGAAGAGGACTTTGACGAAGATATGGGCCTCTATGATGACCTCCATCTCGAGGAAGAGGAAGAGAAGTTTGGTCTGGCAAACGACGATAACGATGCTAGCGACGACTCCGACGCCCAGAGCGAAGGCAAGCCCCCAAATATCTCTCCACCGGGCCTCTCTGACTTGGCAACAGAACCACCACAGAGATCGTCCAAGAAGCATGATAAAGACGAAGAAAGTGTCGCGAGCGGCAGCAAACGTGACGATAGTCCTATTCTGAAGAAAACGGGGGTGGGATTACAGCTACGGAGTGAGTTTCGAGTCACTGGTATGTTCCTTTGTCTGAACGTCACCGTCCAGAGCCGTCGCTAGCAACAGAGCGTAAGTGCTTGCTTTCCGTCACTTCGTGTCTCAATTAACATGATGGATTCAGCGAAACCACCACCAAATCCCAACTTTGCACAACAGCCAATGTCCAGCATATTGAAAGCAGGCCTACCCCCAGCACCTCGTCCTCCAGTGACGTTGCCTCCTATCCGATATGCTGCCGCCGCCGCCGCCGCGGTTTCGTCGACTTCTCCGGCAACAATGGGACCATCAACACCAACAGCTCAGGCAGCATCAAACGTACTAACGACTCCCGCGCCAGTACCATTAACAGCGCCGTCAATAGCACCTTCGATATCTCAGAACATGGCAGACTCGCAACTGTTGTCATCTCCAAGTCTCACCCACCCTTCAGTAACGAGCCCGATGTTGTCGTCTGCTTCCGCATCATTTCAACCAGATGGATCTTTTTACTCTGGACAGGATTCGCCTGCAATATCAGAAGCAGTTCCAAGCTCTGTGAGTGGTCCCGCCGCATCCTCGTCTCCACAGCGTACAACACTGCACAAAGGTATGCTGCGCGATCCCACGTGTTGGATTTTAGGTAAGAATATTTACAGAGCCTGTTACGTCGCCTATGCTGCCAAGGGCTGCCTCCCCTGCTGTCCCAGTACGTTTTTCGTCATCCAGAACGGGTGGGAATTAACGTGTGCGCGTAAGCAGCAACTCGTGTCCTTAGATACTCAACAGCCTCAAGCCAATGGCGCAGCCCAAGTGGCTCAGTTCACCGTACCACAACCCGCTCCAACTGGGCCTTCCCCCCTTCCTAGGCAGGTTCAACAGCCACCTACCCCAGGGCTTCCAGCGCCTTCAAGCACATCTTTGCAACCTCCTCAGTATCCTCCAGGCGTCAAGGTTCCGCCTTCTTCCGAGCAACGATCAGTTACCCAGGAACAGCCCAGCGCAGGAATGCTCAGACCGCCTTCAGTAAACCATGGCCAACAAGCTCCGAGCCGGCCAGCGGCGACTACGTTCCCCGGATCCCTGTCAGATCTTGTTGCGTCGTTTGAGACGGTGAAGCAGAAAGGTAAGTCTCGAGCTTGCTTGGCTGTGCACTTTATCTAGACGTCTGTAGCCCCTCATCGCATGAATAACTTGGGAGAAGTACACAAGCTTTTGGAAGGTGGTTACACTCATGCTCCCCAGCCTGTTGATACAGAGAAGTAAGGTGCAATTTTATGAGGCGGGGTAACAGTCACTCAACCACACCCAGGCCAAAGTATTATGTTCCTCGACACCCTTTCAACACGCCGTCGTTTTACCCTCAGACACCACACCCGGTGTTGAGCTCGCCTGCTCTATTCTCCCAGATCGATGTAGAGACGCTCTTCTACGTCTTCTACTACCTCCCCGGGACATATCAACAGTACGCCACCTCTCATTCTACGTAACTGGGGGACTTATCACGCTCCATAGGTACCTTGCCGCCAAGGAACTAAAGCGCCAGTCATGGCGGTTCCATGTCAAATACTTGACGTGGTTCCAGCGGCACTCGGAGCCCCAGGCTATCACCGAGGAGTACGAGCAAGGAGTATATGTCTACTTTGACTGGGAAGGCTCATGGTGCCAGCGCAAGAAGAGCGATTTCCGCTTTGAATACCGTTATCTCTCAGAGGACTAACAAATTCGTTTTTATTCCACCCCATGTTGTGCTCATGTTCAGTACTCAATGTAATTTAACCGCAGCGTACTAGTCATTGCCATACTGCTCATTGGCCGGCGTTACTCTAATGAATAAGCATGCATTACTAAAGTCTGTAAAATCCTATTCGAGTACAACTACCGCCCCAAGAGCTTCAAAGGTCGACTTTAGTTTATCTGCATCTTCTTTCGGAAGATTCTCCTTGAGGACTTTTGGGACGGACTCTACGAACTTCTTCGCCTGCGAGCGAAAGACGCAAACATAGGCAAGCCAATTCAATATCGTAATGACGGGCACTCACATCGATGAGCGTGAGGTTCGGAACCAGCGCTTTTACCTCGCGAATGATTTTGGGTTTGGCAGTGGCATCAAATGATTTCAGCATGACATTGAAGATGGTCTTCTCTTTGGGTTTCTCCTCGGCGGCAGCTTCTTCTGCGGGCGCGGCAGCAGCTGGCGCGGGGGCAGCGGACGGCAAAGCGATCTCTTGAATATTTAGCCGAGTCTGTGGGACGAAAAAAAAGTCAGAGAACACGCGTGTTCCACGAAGGAGACCCAGTGCTCGCCTTGAGCAGTGACACGAGGTCGGCGGCTTGGAGGAGGGTCAAACCGGAGATATCGTCGACTATACGGTCAATTCTGGGGTCCACCGATGGAGCGGTCGAGGATGGGGAGGCTTCGGCCGTCGTTGCGAGCCATCTCGATCGACCGGCGCGCGAGGCATGCCTGGCAGTTGACGGCACGTGAAGCCCGGGTTCGGAAGGCACGGCAGGAGAGGACGCACCGTGGTACAGAGGAAGACCGGGAAGCCCGAAGAGTGTACAAGACACGGCTCTATGTGGGTGTACTGAGTTGGCACGACAAACGACTCGTACGCGAAAAGACAAACTCACTGCCATTGTCGTTGACATGGAATTTTAAAGGCCCTGCAAGCGTTTGACGCGTACAAATTTGGAGGCGTTGTTGTTGGTTATTTGGCTAATACTGTTGACAAGTTGCATTCCTCACTCATCTCCCCGTCGAATGCCCCTATCTTGCGCCCAAGTTGCCCCGACTTCAAGAAGCTGTCGCTGTACCGGTGGGGCCCGCCCCTGGTTACAATTTGCGGGCCAGTCTCCAAACACTTTGCAACCTGCTTTTCTCCAGTGTCCAGGCTGAAGCCCCGCCTGCACTTCGATAACACTGAGATTTTGAGATTGCTTCGCGCGTATGCAATGTCGGGTGCGTAAAAAGTGTCAAATGTCGAATTCCCGTCATGCAGCATTCTCGATCAACTCTTGGGGAGGATATCTAAAGCCAATCGTAAGCGTATTCAAAATTGATCAGCCCCACAACACAGAACCAACCCTCCACCTTTGCCGCAATATCTCGTCTTAAATAGCCGCATCCCATCCGTTATGAACTCAACGCTCCCATTCTTCCCCTCCTTTTCCTTCTCCCCAGCCATTCCACTCTTTCTCCAACAATGGCGATCTTGGATTCAACGTATCCCTCCCTCCTTTCCCCTCTGCTCGTTATTGATCTTTCTTCCCAGTATGGGCGCATACTTGATTGGGGTCGTCGTCGCATCGGTGTGAGTATACGACTCATTATGCATCCACCAACCGTCACACTCATGATCTCCCATAGCCTGTGTGGATGTGCGTACCACCGATACATGTTCATTTCCAATTAAAATAGCGCACGCCAGGTACCTGCGTTCAGACGTGGTTCTACTATACTCACTATCCTTCGGACCCGTGGTACACGAAGCTTCTCGTTAGTTTACGCCAATTTCTCTCAGTACCATCCTAATCTTTTGTTTCAGGTCGCTTGCGTTTTTGTGTCAGACACTGTCCACCAGGCCCTGATTACGCACGTGGGTAAGTACAGTCGCTCCCCAGCGGTGTATGTATTTTCATCCATCCCTAGTCTACACGTATCTCGTCACCTACTTCGGAGATTGGGCAGAGCTCGGTAACGCTGTCCCGTGAGTGGGTTCCCCTTTACAAAATCCTTGTGCTCATTCCCCTCCAGGACCCTAGTCGTAAGTGATGGTTTTCCTTCGCTGACAGTTATTGACTGTTACATAATCGAGGTCGAAGTATTCTTCAATGTATGCGATTCGTTTGGCGCTGCTTTTCCTGGCTCACCACGAATACTAGGGATTCACTGCGCTTATCGTTCAGTCCTTCCTGGCAATGCGCGTTTACAAGCGTACGTTCCTACCCTTCGCTGACTGAGTTCTGCCATTGAACCTCCTCACAGTTAGCAATAGGAATGTGTTCGTCACCGGCTTAGTTGTGAGTTATGTTGTTCGGGACACGCAATCTGATTTCTTAGTCTTTTTTTTTCATAGATGGCATTGGTTCTCTCTGCATGGGGTGAGTTACATTCTTTGCGAGCCCACTCTCCCATACTTACAATGTTCTATCACCAGTTATAAACATCGGTGGGCGACTCAGTTGTCCGTAAACGTCATTGACACCAACGACACCACGTAGTCTTCTGTATCAAGGCGTATGTTTTTATTTCGTGTTCTCTTCTCATCAGCGTTTCGCTCATACATGCTTAGCTTCGGTCTCAAAACGTATGCAGAGCTTGCTTCCATCAACGTAAACGGAGTAAACCCAGTCCTGTGAACAGTCCACTGACGATGCATGCAGAATATTGCGACATGGATCAATGCAGCTGCCGCCGCAGCGGACGTCTTCATAACGATATGTCTCTGTTATCTATTGCAGAGATCACGAACTGGCTTCCGGAGGTGAGTATTCCCACACATTCGCTTGCTGTGGATTTTGAATATTGTCGTCAGATCTGAAGTAACAATCAACAAGTTGGTAAGTGACCATTTCAATGGAGTCGCTCTTGGTGAAAGACGAGCGTGGCCCAGATCATGTTCAGTATCAGCACCGGCCTTTTGACAAGGTCAGTTTCGTAATTGATGGAGGCGCATATTGCTGATAGTGCGACAGTCTCGATGCCATCGCAGCGGTAATATCCGTAAGCCATGTCGCGTGCCTCGTGCGATTGTTCGTTTCTGAGCATGTCATAGATTACTTTGTGGCCACAGATGCTCGTCTGCGTCGCATTCTACTTTTGCGTTGGCCGACGTACGTCCTGCGTCGGGAATGAGCAAACTATTATTAATGTGCTGTTTCAGTGTACTGCAACACCCTCCTTGTCACGCTAAACGCGCGCAAAGGATTGAGGGGGGGCGAGACTCGTCACGAAGATATATCGCTTTCAAGTTGTCAAGCTACGCAACATAAGACGAACCACAGTTTCCTTGGAACACCATCCAAGGTAGGTTTCTTGATAAACGGCGTGGCCATGGCCTCATTATCTCATCAGCGCGCCCCAAACAATATTTCCATCAAGATCGACACTACGGAAGAGTACATGCGGGACGAGGTGAGTAGTGCGCGTAACAGTCCCCTCTTTTCTGACTGCCGCGGTGGCCAGCATTACTCTCCATCGAGTGGCGAACTGAAGAGTCAGGTTGTTTGAGCTCGCTTGCAAGATATGAAGGATCAAAATGTACTCGGAAGTCGTTTTTTCGACGTTTATACCATTCCGTCCATCAGTCATTTAGGACAATCTTCACACCGCTCTTTTTGCTTCGATCATTTTGGTTGACTACTGTTTTTGGTCAGTCAGTCTATAGCATGACTAGAACTGGAGTCGACTTTGGTTATTCGAACGATTTTCGTCACATCTCGGTCCTGTGTGAGCAGCACAACCTCCTGGTGATCGTGTTCGTCGAAAGTCCCTATCTTGCGCCCAAATTGCGCCGACTTCAAGACTGTTACTGTACCGGTGGGGTGATTACTACCATTTACGGGTTAATCTCACTTTGCAGTCTGTTCTTCCACAGTGTCCAGGCTGAAGACACACCTGCACTCCGATAACATTGAGATTCCGAGGGTGCTTCGCACGCATGGCTGCCATTGATATTATTTGATGGTATTTACCCTAATCTACCTCTGTCAAATTTTGCGTTTCGGGCGACCTGTTTATTTTGCAATACTCCAAGTGCGCTATGATACGAGTTTCGTCCTCGTGTTTTATACCTTTTGGTTTGTTTCAAGGCCGAGCATCATACTGCTAACTCATAGTATGATTGGCAGCTTCCTTCCATGTTTGGCAGGGCAGGCAGGTTAGGTGTGTCAGCACCGCGGCTGTCTGACCGTACCTTTACGCACGCGACCCGGATTGCAAACGGTGACTGTTTGCAATGTCGCGTGCGCAAAAAGTGTCAAATGTCAATTGCCCGTCGTGCAGTGTTCTCAACCAACCCTTTCGGGTGACCTCTAAAGCCAATCCTAAGCGTAGCGTAGCTGAAGTTCAAAACTGATCAGTCACACAACACTTAACCAACACTTCATCCTTGCCGAAATATGTCGTCTTGAATAGCCGAATCCGTTATGAACTCAATGATCCCATCGTTCCCCTCCTTTTCCCTCTCCCCACTGGTTCCACTCGTTCTCTCCAACAATGGCAATCTTGGATACAACGTATGCCTCCCCCCTTTTCTCCTCGACCCGTCATTGATCATTCATCCCAGTTTTGGTGCATACTTGATTGGGGCCATCATCGCATCGGTGTGAGTATACGGCACACTATGTATCCACCAACTGTCGCGCTCATGATCTCCCATAGCCTGTGGGGATGTGTGTGCCATTGATACATTTCATTTCCACCCTATTAAACTAGCATACGCCAGGCACCTGCGTTCAGACATGGTACTACTATACTAACTATCCTTCGGACCGGTGGTACATCAAGCTTCTCGTCAGTTCACGTCACTTTCTGTCGACCTCGTCCTAATATTTTGTTACAGGTCGCTTGCATTTTTGCGTCAGACACTGTCCATCAGGCCCTGATTACACACGTAGGTAAGTACAATCACCCCTACCGGTGCATGTGTTTTCATCCATCCCTAGTCTACACGTATCTCATCACCTACTTCGGAGATTGGGCACAGCTCAATAACGTTGTCTCGTGAGTGGGTTCCCGTTCACAAAATCCTTGTGCTAATTCCCCCCCAGGAGTCTGATCGTATGTGATGGTTTTCCTTCGCAGACAGCCATTGACCCGTTACATAATCGAGATCGAGGTTCTCTTCAATGTATGCGATTCGTTCGGCACTGATTTTCCTGGCTCACCATGTATACTAGGGATTCACTGCACTCGTCGTTCAGTCCTTCCTGGCAATGCGTGTGTACACGCGTACGTTCCTACCCTTCGCTGACTGAGTTCCGCCATTGAACCTCCTCACAGTCAGCAATAAGAATGTGTTTCTTACTGGCTTAGTTGTAAGCTCTTGTTGTTCGAGACACGCAATCTGATTTCTTAGTCTTTCTTTCCGTAGATGGTATTGGTTCTCCTTGCATGGAGTGAGTTACATTCCTGCGAGCTCACTCTCCCACACTTAGTACAACGTTCTATGACAGTTCTAAACATCTGTGGGTGACTCGGTTTTATCCATAAACGTCATTGACACAACGACACCACGTAGTCTTCTGTATCAAGGCGTATGTTTATTTATTTATTTCGTACTCTCTTTTCATCAGCGTTTCGCTCATGCATGCTTAGTATAAATCTCGAAACATATACCGAGCTTGCTACCATCAACGTAAATGGAGCAAATCCAGTCCTGTGAGCAGTCCGCTGACGATGCATGCAGAATGTTACGACGTGGATCAATGCAGCTGCGGTCGCAGGGGATGTCCTCATCACCATATCCCTCTGTTATTTCCTGCAGAGATCGCGAACTGGCTTCCGGAGGTGAGTAATCCCACACATTCGTTCGCTGTGTATGTTGAATATCTTATCGTCAGATCTAACGTAACGATCAACAAGTTGGTAAGTGACCATTTCAATGGAGTCACTTTCGGCGAATGACGAGCGTGGCCCAGATCATATTCAGTATCAGCACCGGTCTTTTGACAAGGTCAGTTTCGTAATTGATGGAGGCAGATATCGCTGACAGTGTGACAGCCTCGATGCTATCGCAGCAGTTATATCCGTAAGTGACGTCGTGTGCCTTGTGCAATTTCTCGTTTCTGATGATGCCATAGATTACGTTGTGGCCACACTCGTTCGCCTGCGTCGCATTCTACTTCTGTATTGGCCGACGTACGTCCTGCGTCGGGAGCGAGCAAATTATTATTAATGTGTTATTTCAGTGTACTGCAACTCCCTCCTCGCCACGCTGAACGCGCGCAAAGCAATGAGAGGAGGCGGGACTCATCTCGAAGATATATCGCTTTCAAACTGTACGCAACAAAAGACAAACCACAGTTTCCTTGAAACAACATCCAAGGCAAGTTTATTGAGAAATGGCATAGGACATGGTCTCATTATCTCATTAGCATGCTCCAAACAATATTTCCATCAAGATCGACACTACAGAAGAGTACATGCAGGACGAGGTGAGCTGTGTGAATGACGGCCCCCTCTTTGCTTGACTGACGTGGTGGCCAGCACTACTCTACGTCGAGTCGTGAACTGAAGAATCCCGATGTTTGTGCTCGCTTGCAAGATATGGGGCTGAAGGATTAGAATGTACTTGGAAGCCGTTTGTTCGACATTTGCCATTGCAAATGCTCTTTTTGCATCGATCATCGTCTTGGTTAAGAATTATTTTTCAGTCAGTCATGGATTCATGACTCGCAATGGGAACCTGGTCACATATACCACATAGTGGCAAGAACTTGGAGTCGACTTTGGTAATTCGAACAATTTTGTACTCTGTGAGCGGCATCTCCGGAGTTTAATTTGGCTGTCGAAAGCCCCATTTGTGCTCAAATTGCACCAACTTGTACCGGTGGGTGGCTACGATTTATGGGCCAGCCTCCAATGACACTTTGCAATCTGCACTTCCCCAGCGTCCAGACGGAAGACCCACGTGCACTTCGATAACATTGAGATTTCGAGGTGCTTCGCACGCCTGTCTGCCATCGATATTGGTGTGATAATAACCTCAACTCACCTCTGTTTGTTTCAAGTTGGCATTTAACCAAGCATGCTGCTATGTAACTACGTTATCAATGACAGTTTCCTTCCATATTTTTGGTATCATAGCGGGGTTGGCAGGTTAGGCCACGGACGTTCGTGAGTGGCTGGTGTCAGCACCGAGACTGTGGAGACTCATGACCATGGCAGTTGCCACCTTAACGCACGCGACTCAACTGATCGCAAACGATGAGTTTCGGTCGTTTGCAATGCCGCGTGCGTAACCCCTCATCTTCGCCACATTCCTCGTCTTAAATAGCCGCACCCCATCTGTTATGAACTCGACGATCCCATCATTCCCCTCCTTTCCCCCTCCCTAGCCGTTCCATTCTTAACAATGGCAGTTTTGGATTCAACGTATGTCCCTCCCTTCCCCTCGGCCCGTCATTGATCGTTCATCCCAGTATGGGTGCATACTTGATTGGAGTCGTCATCGCATCGGCGTGAGTATATGGCATAAAATGTATTCATCTACCAACTATCGCACTCATGATCTCCTATAGCCTGTGGGGATGTGTGTGCCACCGATACATTTCATTTCCACCCTATTAAACTAGCATACGCCAGGCACCTGCATTCAGACATGGTACTACTATTCTCACTATCCTTCGGACCGGTGGTACATCAAGCTTCTCGTCAGTTTACGCGATTTTCTCTCAGTCTCATCCTAATCTTTTGTTGCAGGTCGTTTGCATTTTTGCGTCAGACACTGCTCACCAGGCCCTGATTACGCACGTGGGTAAGTACAATCACCTCTTCATCGGTGCATGTGTTTTCATCCATCCGAGTCCCTAGTCTACACGTATCTCGTTACCTACTTCGGAGATTGGGCAAAGCTCAATAACGTTGTCCCGTGAGCGTGCTCCCGTTCAAAAAATCCTTGTGCTGATTCCCCCCCAGGAGTCTAATCGTAAGTGATGGTCTTCCTTCACTGACAGTCATTGACCCGTTACATAATCGAGATCGAGGTTTTCTTCAATGTATGATGCAATTCGTTCGGCACTGGATTTCCCTGTCTCACCATGGATACTAGGGATTCACTGCACTCGTCGTTCAGTCCTTCCTGGCAATGCGTGTATACACGCGTACGTTCCTACCCTTCGCTGACCGAGTTCTTCCATTGAATCTCCTCACAGTCAGCAATAAGAATGTGTTCGTCACCGGCTTAGCTGTGAGCCATGTGTTATTCGGGACACGCAATCTGCTTTCTTAGTCTTTTTTTCCATAGATGGTATTGGTTCTCCTTGCGTGGGGTGAGTTGCATCCTTGCGAGCTCACTCTCCCATACTTACAACGTTCTATCAACAGTTATAAACATCGGTGGGTGACTAGGTTTTGTCCGTAAATGATTGACGCCAACGACACCACATAGTCTTCTGTATCAAGGCGTATGTTCTTATCTCATGCTCTCTTCTCATCAACGTTTTGCTTATACATGCTTAGTATCAATCTCAAAACGTATACAGAGCTTTCTTCCATCAACGTAAATGGAGTAAACCCAGTCCTGTGAGCAGTCCGCTGATGACGCATGCAGGATATTGCGACGTGGATCAGTGCAGCCGCCGCTGCAGCGGACGTCTTCATAACCGTATCCCTGTGTTATCTCTTACAGACATCACGAACTGGCTTCCGGAGGTGAGTATTCCCGCGCATTCGCTCGCTGTGTATTTTGAATATCTTGTCGTCAGATCTAATGTAACGATCAACAAGTTGGTAAGTGACCATTTTAATCCAGTCGCTTTCGGTGAATGATGAGTGTGGTCCAGATCGTGTTCAGTATCAGCACCGGCCTTTTGACAAGGTCAGTTTCGTAAATGATGGAGGCGCGTATCGCTGATGGTGTGGCAGCCTCGATGCCATCGCAGCGGTAATATCTGTAAGCCATGTCGCGTGCCTCGTGCGATTGTTCATTTCTGATCATGTTATAGATTACTTTGTGGCCACAAATGTTCGCCTGCCTCGCACTCTACTTCTGCATTGGCCGACGTACGTCCTGCATCGAGAGCGAGCGAACTATAATTAATGTGTTATTTCAGTGTACTGCAATTCCCTCCTCGCCACGCTGAATGCGCGCAAAGCAATGAGGGGCGAGACTCGTCACGAAGATATATCGCTTTCAAATGGTCAAGTTACGCCTCAAAAGACGAACCATAGTTTCCTCGGAACGACACCCAAGGTAAGTTCATTGAGAAATGGCGTAGGACATGGTCTCATTATCTCATCAGCGCGCGCCAAACAATATTTCCATCAAGATCGACACAACAGAGGAGTACATGCGGGACGAGGTGAGCAGCGTGCGTAACCGCTCACTCTTTGTTTGACTGACGTGGTGGGCAGCACTACTCTGCGTCGAGTCGTGAACTGAAGTATCCCAATGTTATTTAAGCTAGCTCGCAAGATATGGGCCGAATGATTTAATTGGAAGCCGTTTGTTCGACGTTAACCATTCCAGACACTCTTTTTACTTCGATCATCGTTTTGGTTGACTACTGTTTTTTGGTCAGTCATACACAACCTGGCCGTATATACATACCACGCGGCGGCTATAACTGGAGTCGACTTTGGTAAATCGAACGATTTCGTCTTCTATGTATACTTACTCTGTGAACGGCATCGGATCTTGTTTTGTCAGTGGTTGAAACCTTCTCTTGGCGACCGTCGGAATGTTGTACGCAGTACTCAGGTGCAGTCCCGTTCCCGAGATTGGCACTATGTTGGCCTGTCAGCGACCCTTAAGTCGGAGGTATGGTTCAGGCTGCTGCGCGTCTGTTTAGTAATAGCAGGGCACTTTGCACTGCAATGGTACTACATCATACAGGGATGGCATTGTTACAGTCGACTGACTCCCACGGCGGGTATTCTATCTACAACTCATGACAGATTGAAAAAAGTAGCAACCCAAAATGATTGAACCAACAAAAGAGCGTCTGGAATGGCGAACGTCGGCTTCTAGGTCTTCCTCTCATCCTGCAATCTAGCCCAAACACCCTCATGATTCTTCACGTTACCACTCGAAGATAACTGCTAGCCACCCCGGCAGTCAAGCAACAAGCGTGCCCTTACATGCACTGCTCACCTCGTCCCGCACGTATTCATGCGTAGCGTCGACCTTGATGGAAATATTATTTGGTATGCGCTGATGAGATAATGAGACCGCGTCCTCCGCCATTTCCCAAGAAACCTACCTTCGATGTTGTTCCAAGGAAACTGTGGTTCGTTCTTTGTTGCGTAACTCGACAATGTGAAATCGATATAGGACCATTATAGACATAATGTTATCAGTGTGGGGAGAATGAGCTCGGGAGCACGTAACCGTAACTCACGGAATTGACCAATGACCAACATCATCTAGGGAAGAAATTGACAAAAAATCAAATTGGGTGTCCTGACGCCTAACTTACAATT
>JBBPSD010000919.1:0-14054 GCA_038093415.1 Xerocomellus chrysenteron | reverse complement strand
CTGGTCGCTGCCGAATTCTGGTGGCCTGGACTGGCTTCCTTCGTCCGCCGATATGTCGAAGGCTGCGCCCTTTGCCAGCAAAACAAGGTTAACACTCACCCCACCGTACCCCCCTTATCACCCATCAAATCTATCGCTTCTTGCCCTTTCCAGCAGATCTCCTGCGATCTTATCACCGACCTTCCGGTATCCGCGGGCTTTGATTCTCTCTTGGTCATGGTAGACCATGGGCTTACAAAGGGGGTAATTCTTTGCCCTACTAAGAAATCCGTCACCGCCGAAGGGATCACATCCCTCTTTTTCCACAAAGTCTTCCTCCGCTTCGGGCTGTTTGACAAAGTTATCTCTGATCGAGGCCCCCAATTCGTGTCTTCCTTTGCTCGAGAGCTTGGAAAACTCCTACACTACGACCTCTCTCTCTCCACCGCCTATCACCCGCAATCCGATGGCGAAACAGAACGAGTTAACCAGGAGGTCAAGACCTACCTTCGAATCTTTTGTGGCAATAACCCCGCATCATGGTCCGAATCGATCTCTCACGCAGAATTCGCCCACAATCACCGCCCCCATTCCGTCACAAACCAATCTCTGTTCTACCTCATGATGGGATATGAACCCTGCGCCCTTCCCTCGGTAATCTCCGACACCTCTATCCCCGCCGTAGAAACCCGCCTTAAAACCCTCTCCACCGCCCGTAACGAAGCCCTCGCCGCTCATGAGCTCACGCGACAAGTCATGAGCTCCCGCTCCCGACGAGGCTTTAGGCCTTTTGCCAAAGGAGACAAAGTCTGGCTGGAAGCCCAGAACCTGAAACGTCTCATTATCAACCCAAAGTTCGCGCCTAAACAAGAGGGACCATTCACTATCACCAAAGTCCTATCGCCTGTCGTATACCAACTCCGACTACCGAAAACTTGGAAGATCCACCCGGTCTTTCATGCTTCTCTCTTATCACCTTATCGCGAAAACAAGGTCCATGGCAAGAACTTCCCTGCGCCACCCCCTGACCTTATCAATGGGGAAGAAGAATACGAAATAGAAAAGATCATATGCCACCACGGAACCCCATCTTCCCGTTCCTTCCTAATCCGATGGAAGGGATACTTGGCCGAAGAAGACTCTTGGGTCCCTGAGCGGGATCTGAAACATGCTAAGTCCGCCCTCGCTTCGTATAAAAAACTTCACCCCTCTGTCTTCCGCTCTTAACTGCTCCCTCACTACAACCACCACAATGTCTTACAATGCACCCACCCCTTCTTCCCCTTCGTCTCTCACTTCTTCTATTGTCGATGATACTTCTCGGCCTTCGTCTACTCAATCCGAGGCTGGGTGGGGCTCCCCCTCTCCCCTGCCTGATAATTTTCCTCCTGTCTCTTTGGCTACAATTCTTACTCCTATTCATTCCGTGACCATCCCTCTCTACGCCCATACCCTCCGTGACGACTTCCCCGACTCTCAGGAAATTAAGAAACTCTCAGAGTACCTTTGCTCCCCCGCATTTGCTCTCTCCATTGACTCCTTCCTCGACATCGGCTCCCCCCTGTATGCCCTTCGACGCGCATATCTCAAAAACTCACACCTCCGACTTATGTCTACCAACGTCTCCCCATCCCCACAACAGACCGTCCTCTCCCGCCTCATACGAGAGGTTTATCTTGAGATCGAAGGATCACTGGTAATGGCGATGTATCAGCTCGGCATGCTTCAGTTTTTGGAAGACATAGACAGATACATGCTGGAACTCTCCTGCCGTAATTCTCCCGACTCCTCCTCCTCCTTCGTTACTGCTCTTTCCACCCGCGCCTCTTCCTCCTCCAACATCTCAGCTTCCTCCTCCCCTTTGGTTTCCGACGAGGAACGCGTCCTCCAACGAGTCGAGTCCTGGTGGACTGGGGGACACTCTCAGGTTCCCCTTCCTTCCACCCACCCACGCTACCACCAAGCATGCCACTCTTGCCATCGTCTTGGCCATTACCGAAATCAATGTCCCGTCTATCAATGCCCCCATTGCACTCGCTGGGTCCCAGGCCATAACCCAAACCGTTGTCCCCTTCGTCGCCGAACCCCTCAGTCCTCTTCCAATTCTTCCCCAACCACCTCGCGACGATCATCCGGATCCTCTCGTCGCTCTCCTGTCCCCACTCC
This sequence comes from Xerocomellus chrysenteron, assembly GCA_038093415.1. Classification (NCBI taxonomy): domain Eukaryota; kingdom Fungi; phylum Basidiomycota; class Agaricomycetes; order Boletales; family Boletaceae; genus Xerocomellus; species Xerocomellus chrysenteron. Next base: position 11,909 of record JBBPSD010000919.1, on the reverse strand, counting down.
CCCACCGCGCCGCTCTCATTCGCCATATCCCAGACCTTGGCGCCCATGCAATAGGAACCGCTCCCCCATCTCCGACCAGGACGATATTGATGTCTATGAAGATATCTCAGGCGACGGAATTATTGACAGCGTAGGATGGAGTAACATCATGGGCTCCCCTTGCGGGTCTGAGTCGGGCTACTTTTGAAAGACCTTCGTCGTGGTCTCAGGGTTAGTGAGGGGGTAATGTTACGACTTCTCTTTTCTTTTCTTACATCACTTGTCCCTTGACTCGCTTCCCACGTTAAACTAACTTCTCTTTATCCTTCGTGGATACCTTTTGCCTAAACTCGGCTTCTTTCGCTTTACGCTGCGCATGGCTTTACTTCTTGTCTCTCACGGACGTCTGTTTACTTCATGCGCAGTTCGCTGCACAGCCTACTTCTCTTCTATCGCATGGGCCATATACCATTTATATTCGTCTTAGCTTTTCTGCTACGAACACTGCTTGGTCCGTGTGCTGGGTCCCCATGTATTTATACGACGACACATCCTGTACTTTTTCCTTAACTTGAATCTACTCTATTCTCCCTGGATCTCTGGATCTCTTTGAGTCTTTGTACTACTCTTGAGTGTACGCTCTTTGTGTAACTCCTTGAACCGTCTTACGCAACCGACTGTTGCTAAGACTCGCTGCGGAAGCCCCCAGCCCACATCTTTTGAAGAAGTCCTTCAAAGATCCTTGTCCCTTCGCCATCTTAGAGTCTACGTTTGCCTCTACCCGAGTCAAGTGTAACACCTCCATGTAATGTTCCATTGGTGGTGATATGGTGGTATGTCAAGGTGACTTTTGAAGGAGATCACTGAACAGATGGGGTCACCTCCTTTGTTGTGGTGACCAAGAAGAATCAATAGGACAAAACAGTGGAGAAGTAGGATCCCACAACATCATAGATAGGGGCTACATGTGCAAAGCGGTAATGTGTGTCACTGTGGATACTAGAACTGCTGATTTTCAGTGGATCACTCAATGAATCACTAAGTTCAGTGATTTTTTCCACTGAAAATGCACCCCATTATTTTCAGTAATCCACTGAATGCATAATTTTCTCAGATTCAGTGAAAAAAGTCAATGAAACTTTTAATGTCTTGTCTGCTAATCCGCACTAATCTAGTCACCTGTTTTGCCATGTTAGGACACATATCGAGTGATCCTGAATCATTGAACTAAATCTTAGTGGTAGTCACCATGGAGTTCAGCTCCATATACATTGGATATCAGTTATCAGTTCAATGAATCAACAGGAATCCAGGACAATGCATTCAAAACTATCCTATTTACTATATTGTTTTTCATATGGTGGTATTCTACGATCTCCAGTGATTCGTCCGGCACCCTGGCCGCCGGCCCTGCATCCTTCTACTACTGCACAGATGCATTTCCTCCTCTGTCTGTCACATGACCCCATATCCATTCCTGCTGCAGGTTGATACGCAGGCTCACGCCGAGTCATGGGTATGGGTCTGAATGCGGGTGTTCCATGGTTTATGCATTTACCTACTTCAGTATCTCCTGCCGTCCCTTGAGTCATGGATGGGGTGTGTGGAAGTAATCAATAGGTTGGAAGCAGGTGGGTAATGCATATGAGCGAGGTGGTGTGCACATGGAGCAAGAGGCCTGTTGGGACAGCAGATAGTGGAGATGGACAGACTGGTGGTGACGAAGCAGGGATCGAGGTGCCATTGAGATATGCAGCGGAAATAATAAGTCACATGGTATGGGCGTGTCAAGGGTGTGGCAAGTCGCATCGCATTTTCAGACTCCGAATTATCTCGCTTATCTCCCTACCACACCATCATACATCCCCCTTGTTCTCAGTCCTCATCACCTCAAGCTTTTTAGATAAGTGGTATTTATTCCTAGACCTGTAGGGGACAGGTTATCCGAGCAATAAGTCGTGGGATGGACAAGGTCAACACACTTCCATAAGTAGATGCCGGGTTGCGATTTCGTCCAAGATAGGTAAAAGTACTGTCTCACTTGACTCGGTCTCAGCCGGGTTCATTAACCTACCGGTTGTCCGTCGCGTTCAAATCAACCAACCAACTTCTCCCACCTCGGGTTGTCACTGTTCTCTCCCCTCAACAACGCTAACACTCACGATGGAGGACACGCGAGAGGTACGTCGTGTGATTGCGGTGGACGTTCCTGTACGTGAATCGGACGTTGTGGATGGACGTGTCTCGGTCGTACAGTTGCGAACCAGTTTCGTGTTCGATGGATTCGATGTTGGTGATTCAGTTGATGATCATCGTTGGTGGCCTGTGGGTCCCAAGCTTGTCATGCAGTTTGATAATCTCTCACAAATGTTACGATCAGCGCCGCAGATGACTGTTTCCGATCTGCGGTCTGTCGCTTCCAAGCATGAGGTGGTTCTTCCCCGCAGGTGTTGTAAGCACGACATGGTTGCTCATTTGGATTCACATTTTTGTGCGGGGTGTCGTCAGCTGCTTCTTTTCAGATTTCGGGCATTAGCCTGTGCGAGACCATTGTCGCAACCAGCTCAAGTTTTCGACGGTCGCGATGGCAACGATCTTTTCTTGGGTCCTGAGGAAGGCACGGACAGCTTGATTGTGTCCATTGCTAAGTTGTCGCAATGTCGTTTCGTCGGTGTTGCAGCTCAACGATCTCGAGATAATCGCGGTTCGATTTTTGTTAGAGTTCCTATTCCACAGCTATGTCACTTGCTCAATGATCGTCGTCATTTGGAGAGTGTAGCAGATGCGCATCTTGTGTCGTGAGATTCAATCAACTCTGATTCCGTGCTTCGTGGATGACTGATGTCTCATTCATGTTCAATGACATGTCGTTCGGTTTTTGAGTTCTTGCTTGAAGGTCATCCTTCAGAAGTACGAGCGTCAGGAACGCATTCTAGTGGCGATGGCGCGGACAAAGCGACTGAAGACTTTCCATTTTTTGCAAGTGAACAATTTAAAAAGGAAGTCATCTGTGAGTGGCAGGCTAAAATGCATCCTGGTGTCCTTACGCTGTCTCCATGTGCAGTTTGTGCACAGATGCCTTCCTCACCGGGACAGTGCCATCACACCTTCGACACTTGAGGAATGGAGTAGAGTTATGTTAATTTTGTTCAAGTTGTGGCGAACGATATATGATTTGAAGGGTGAGTTCGATTCGTGGGAGTTGGCTTTTAATGCAATGGTATTTGATGTGAATGCACAGCGTGTCATGCACAACATGGTAGTTGAATCTGAATGCGAGGATGCGCGTGCCCATCTACGGTCCACAGACATCGCCAATGACAAGAACATCATCCCTTCGGGTGCAGGGTCGCTACCCTGGCCAGCAGATGATTGGGATACATTCACAAACACATTGATCAATAGTGACAGTATTGATTTCAATGAGGCTTGTGATGCTTTAGATGACAATCTCGTGAACTCGAACCAGTTTTCGAAGGAAAGTGATGTCACCGAGACGTGCATTGTACAGAGCTAATTTACTTGTTGACAATCCGTCATTTGGAAATCATTCATCGTCCACGGCGAATGCATCGGACAGTACCATTGAAGAACTAAATCTTGATGACCGTGATTCAGATACGAAAATGACGGGTTATCAGAACCGATTGCAGATTCTGCGAAAACGTAAATCCCACGACGTTGTTAATCGAGAAGAAGTGGACAATACTGTGAGTAAACGTCTCCGACTTGACAAAGATGGACCCTCACTTCAGATCACAACGTGATCGACAGAGACGCCATGTGGAACGACTGTGTTACTGTTCGAACAATGCAGCAGAAAGATACTTGAGGACATCATTCACGAAAAGGGTATACATGAAAACCGAGAGCAGGAAATGGCTTTACGGATTGTATGTGAGTACGTAATAGAATGGAATCTGATTCAACTCCTAATGCATCTGTCAGGTACTGGAGGAACAGGCAAGAGTTACAGTACATTATCAGTGCAATCATTGCCTTTTTCAATGAATCGGGTGTAGTTCTCATTTGCGAGTAACTGCCCCAACGGGTTGTGCTGCAGTCCTCATTCGAGGAAGTACTATCCACTCGCTCACCAGGCTACCAAAAAGGAAAGGTCAGACGAACCAGTCAGAATTGGAAGATCTGTGGCGTGGAGTTACCTACTTGATTATTGACGAGGTATTAATGATTTCGGCCAAATTGTTGAGTGAAATTTTGCACAGACTTTCTCTAGCCAAATCCGGAGATGTAAGTGCTGCTGACAAACCTTTCGGAAATGTTAATGTCATCTTCACCGGTGATTTGGGACAATTAAAACCCGTGGCGGAACAACCTGTCTTTTGGCATTGTTTGGTGCAGAAGCTAACAGCTACTGTGACAGATACTCCTTCCGGTCAATCGGCAATGCATGGAGCATGTTTGTGGCGGCAAGTCAATACTGTGGTCATCTTGCGTAAGAACTGGCGAGCATGGCATGACACACCTTACATCAACTTGCTGGAACGAGTCCGCAAAGGGATCAGATGGACCGCTAAAACTGAGCTGAATGATGAACAGAGCGGTGTAGGTGGCAACTACCAAGAGTCTGATTATGATACTCTGCGTGGTCAACAGATCGACCACCTCATGAGTTGTGCACCAGCTGAACTAGAGGCTTTCCGAGACGCACCTATCATTGTTTCCAGAAAATGTGTTTGCGATGCTATTAACTTCCGTAAAGCCCGAATGTTTGCTCAAGCAAACCATCATTCACTGTATCTTTACAAGTCTAAAGATTTCTGTAAAAATAAAGAAGTTCCTTCGAATGTTCGTTGTTTGGTATGGAGCCTTAGTTCATCCACGACAGAGGATATGCTGGGCATTTTACTGTTGTGCTCCGAAATGCCAGTCATGATCACTGAAAATATATCTGTTTCTAACGGTGTCGTCAATGGAACTCAAGGAACTGTAGACAGTGTTTCATTCACAGTGGATGATGATGGAAATAGATATGCAACGTGCGTATTCGTACATGTTCCTGATTGCAACATTTGTCTTGTTGACGGCCAGCCTGACATTGTTCCGGTAATGTCTTCAACTGTACATTTCTGGTACAGTGACTCCACAAATGGAAATTTTATGGTTAAGCGTATCCAACTGCCTGTCCTTCCCACATTTGCATTCACCGATTACAAAGCACAAGGATGTTCGCTCGAATATGTCATCCTGGATTTGTCCTGCTCGCATAGTCTACAGAGCGTATATGTTATGCTGTCGTGAGCAGTCGGATTAAAACAGATACTCATCTTGAGATGGTTTGCTCCACAGAAGGTCTACCAGACTCCTTCGCAAGACATGAGAGATGAGTTCCTGTGAATTGAAAACCTAGCTCGAGAAACCATCGTGACATACAACGAAAACCATACAATTTGCCTTTAGTTCTTGTATTCTTTCCAAACCCCTCGCTATTCTTACACTCCTCACAATTCCGAGTCGCCTACCCTCCCCTCCTATCATCCTCCTCAACCGCCTTCGTCAACATGCCCATTGTTGGCAATTCCTTCAAACGAACTCTCTGCCCCCTTCATTGTCACAAACGGATGGATCGGTTCACAGTCTCCAGCACAACTACTGCCTCCCAAACACCAAAGGGGTGCCTGACGATTCTCAAAGCACCTCCGCTGCAGGAACAATTCCTGCATCTGTAGACAACATACGGTTCGTCGCCAAGAAACAAAAAGACAGCCGGGATTGTAGGGTGTACGTATCCTGTGTGGACAGTCAAATGAGTGTTGACAACGATGCACTCTTCCCTCAGCATCTGCCCATCCTTTTGATGTTGAATGTAAATCATATCCTCGAGAAAAGTACTTTGCGTAGCAAGCAACCAGTGCATCCGTAGGTGAGTTGTCTTTGTAATGGAGGTGATTGATCATGCTTCGTCGTTGAGTTGTCAGAGTAGAATAGGCACTGAAAAACCCTGCAGATGTTATGTAGTTCATCACTGCCGTGAGATGGAACTGAAAAACTGGGGAGATGGAGGAGTGGGTGGCAGATTCAACAACATCAATGGAATGTTTCCCATTGGTGAGTTTCGTGACTGATGCAATCGATTGGCCGTAAATGACACAACTAATCCCTTTCCATGGAGGTCCAATGGGAATGTAACCTTGTGCGCGCAGACGATTGACGACATGTTTAACCCTATGAATTGGAACATACAGATCAAGGTCTTTTGGACTCCAACCACCAGAATGATCAAAGATGTGTAACGCGAACGACCCTGAGACTATGGCACGGTTTTTATGAAGAATGCAGGAAAAATCGTTCGGACGTAAGTTGAACAACTTCAGTGCGTAGACCAATCTGGCACATATAGCTTCATGCATGATTTTGTAGTTCGCAGATGACGTGGCTCCATATAGCATCATATCCGTGATCGACAGATTGTTGACGATGTTTTCTGCCACTTCGATGGGACATACATCAGCCAACCAACCATTTGCATGGTAGCGCTGGAAACTGCTCTGTGAGTTCGCACTCCAATGAATGTTAAGGATTCTCACAAGAGAAATGTCTTTGTGTATCAAAGCCATTCGCGTACAGAGCTAACGCATCTGCGGGAGGTTCCCGTCTTTTCGAATACCCAATATATGGACTCTGTTAGATGACCACGATCGGGGCAGAAACAGCCAATGCAACTTGGCATGGAACACTTTCGAATTTGCTTTCCATATTTTCATGCTTCCTTGGTGTGTTCACACCCCTTTCACGGTGAGACCTTCAATTTCTTCTCCTGCTACAATTTTAGTCATTCGCCCTTTATACTTTTAGATTCATCAACACTTGTCTGTGCTCTTACGCACTCTAACCAGGAAAAAATGTCGTTCATCATTCGTACGCCCTTTATTTATTTTATTTTATTTTATTTTTCACCGAAATGATAGTTGAATTGGGTGCAGAACGTCCTGGAATTCTTGCTAAAAATAAGTGGAATGAGAGACTAGTATTGCCTCTCAAGAGTGATACTGTTGCGAACAAAAAAATCACCGATCCTGTACCTGTATCCTACAAAGAGGTTTGTGAATGGGCAATTGTTGTGTCGAAACCTGTGGTCGTCGATCACACGCGACCTTTCATGGTGTTATATAAACGTATCGCGAATGCCGCCTCTTCCACTATCTATCCTGTGACTGTCCGTTTGCAGGGTTTTTTGGGTCATCACGACCTTTCTCTGTTTGGATCATGGGATGGGTACGTCTTTTCCAATGTTCATCATTACTGTGTACAAAACTTGTCGATTCCAGGACTGAAACTGGAGCAGCATCGGCAATTCAATGACTGACTTTACACTCAGGCGGACACGTCGAGTTGTGGTCCCATTACATTAAGGCCATATCACATATCCGTTCCCTAATCCATGCTACACTTGGAGGGACCGAACATACATCAGCCTCTCCAAACCAGGAAGTGCAAACTCGACGACGTGTCTTTACCAAAGTAATGCAATCTACTTCCTGAGTATTTCTACTAACTTCCCGTCTGCACCCCTTCACAGATGACAACTAGTTCCATCAACCGACCTAGCGTGGTGACAGTACTCGAGGATCCCGCTGGTCGCACTGTCCCCCTGTTATCTTCATGGCGTGTTTTGGACAGACTGGAAATCGGCAGGTGGGCTGAAAACAAGGCCATCGCATGTTCGTCTGCTGTCCTTCTAGAAGGCGATTTCATTGATGTCGGTATCTCGTTCGACATATTTGTTCTCCCACTTCGCCGACGTGCCTACCATTCGAACGCAAAGCATTTGGTACGTGCACACCTAAACATCGAACATGTTTTGCAGTTGTGTCCAGTGGAGGCCACATCAGAGGTAAGTCAATGTCTCCACCACACGTTACAGGCCACATATGACTTATTACACTGCCAGTTTGTTCGAAAGGTCACGCCCACGCCCACTTCTTTTACACTCCCTCCAGTCCAGTTTGGAAAGACAGCTCTCACTTTTTAAATGTAATGTATAATCAGGCTGCGCAATGTTGTACGATAGCTCTCAACTCCAAAATCTGCACCTGCTACTGGGAGGATCGAGGGCCAAAATTTAATGCTCCATTGTTGTAACAGTCTGTATCCCTCAGACCTGCAATTCAGGGTTTATACTGATAGACCTTGTCTAACATTTCACTTTGCAATTCCCTCCCAATTGGATACTACATTGAATGACAGTCCACTGCGTCATTTATTGTACCCACAATTGGATCCATGTTTTTTTTTTTTTTTCTTTCTTGGTATCACATTATGTTTTCACATGGCCTGTCTATGGTGGTGCCATGGGTTTTAAAAATGACAGAGTAACATTTTTTTTCGGAATGGCTGAAACCTGCCGAATTAAAGGTAGCTCGGGAATCATCCAAGTCAGGACTTCGGTATGCACTGCGATCATGGTCGACAACACGATTCATGTGAAACTGGTTCCCTATCTTACCTTTTTTTTTCAGAATTGCATCTTCCTTTTCACCTGACATCAATTATGGGCCAGAGCTTCATCAACATCTATGAGTCACCCTCCAGTTCTTCCTTGCATCCCATCATTCCATATTTGAAACTACATTTCTGTTCAACTGCACTCGAATGCCTGCCCGGACGAAACGCAAGCGCGATCAATCTTCTGACGACGAAGAACAGTTGACGAAAAGAGACAGGTATCCTTCTTCACCTTTGAAATACTTCCTGAAATTTATTTGTTTCGTCCAGTAGTTCCATTGACAGTACCCAGACACTGCCAGATGGTAATGATGGCAACGAACTCAGTCATACAGAGGCAACTATTGTCCAGGGACATACGAATGAAAATGTCACCAACCTCCCTTTGTCATCTAACAATTGATCCCCCAAGGAATCTGGTACGCTGACCATTCCTCAGCATTCTTTCATGCTTCATCACGTTACACAGAACGATCCTCTTCACCTCCACGTTTCAGTGCAGGTGAAAAAGAGAAAGCACGTGAAACAGGTGATGATCCTGTTGTCGACTTCGCATCGCTCACATACAATTCACAGATGTCGTGACTCATGAGCCATTATCGGATATCAACGATCCTGCTTTGCTGCTGCCAGTAGCACTGGATCCCGAGATCGTTCGTCGATATCCAGCATCTGTCATACTGTATGTCACCCTGCTTCATGGCATACACATTGTTAATATGATCCCAAAGATGTCTTCTTGTGTTGGTGAATTACTGTTCACCCGATAACAACACATTTGTAGTCGAAAATGTGCCTGCAACTTACACATGGGGGGAGAAGCGGCCATTGTCGTCAACAGCTCCATTCCTGTGTAATGGAAGCAACTGCCCAACTACTGTTTGGGTATTGGGATGCTTAACTGAAAGTACTCTGTCCAGCGTCGATCCTGCTCAGAAGATGCACGGCATCGCCATCACACCTATTACTCAAGGTACTGGAGACAACACTAAACGCCTGTTGGCGAGATTGAAGTCTCCAATATCCAGTCTGTGTCTCTACTCGTTCAATTCAATTTCCGCATTGACCCTGCTTTAGGAAGTGTGGGTGATTGGACCGATGTTCGATCGACATGCATTATGCGAACCATGAATGATGGAGGCCAAAAGGTACCAGTCATATAACTGCAATTGTATTTTGTTCACTGACGTGATCCTCTTAGCGAATTGTACCATTCACGGCTGTATATGATGGACAAAAGCGTTTCTCGAGCTTGAAACACGAAATGACTGCAATTTCTCCTTCTGAGCTTATTGTTGGCAATATTTTACTCATCGAATCTCGTGTGTGAAGGTGGTCCACGAAGAAGGATCAAACGGAACGGGGCTGGACTGAATGGGGAGTGAAACTTGACTTGCAATGTGTTTCATTGTTACACCCTGGCATTGCTCCAAGTGATGCCATGACTTCCAAGGATTTGACGCCTTTCAGAATCTGATCTTGATTAGCCTATCTACCGTGTACAATACTCGTGATCCTATATTTGTTGGGTTCTGTTGTCTGCAGTGGTTCTAATTACATTCGCTACCACCTTCCTCCTAGCGCATAAGTGCTTTAAGCTTTACTTCATAGACATGACGACCATCATGCATACCAATCAAATCAACAGTCGTGTACATTCACACTCTCCTGTTCGTCCTATGCCATTGTTAACCCTTGCTCAACTAATAATGTCCTGTTGCCGATTAAGCGTTATCCCGAATCCTATCAAGCTCTTTATTTTCCCCCACTAGCTATCATGTCTGTTCCTGTCAACCTGCCTGCTTGGACTTCATCCAATGGTAGATTGGGAATGGATGTTGTCCTTCCTGAACTATACCTTGAACCAGTAATGCCTGTCCAAGCCGACATTGACATGGACGATAACCAGTCAGATGCCTCGTCTGACTCGCAAACTCACGAAGAGATTCTCCCCCCTCAGTCTCACAATATTCGTCACCACGTCGTCTGGACAGTACCTTGTAGCATGACTACAGACGAGGTCATCAATCTACGCAACCCACTGGGTGTTTTCCATCTTACTCCTAATTCCTCACTGACCGACGAACATCCCGTCAATCAATTAATTCACGCCATTCAATTAGAACACTGCAGGAAAGCAAACTCTGGACTCAAGGGTGGGTTGTTAGTTGTGGAACTCTCCTCTGAGCATGCAAGCAATGTCGTCGACTTACCCTATGAACACATCAAGTTCATCAAACTGATTATTGCTTTGTATGTTCCACATCAATCTTGCCCCACTCCTCTGTTCTTACTTTTCACAAGGTTAATGCATCACGGTGATTGTCTAGTGTAGTACGAACAAACAATACTATGTACCTTATTGTTGTCTCCATTCAAATGAAATTCGCTTCTCCAGGTTTCCATCTATAGTTGAATTTGCTGCACCATTGTTCCAATGCAATCCGTCAAACGTGTTGGAATCTTTCTGAACAGTATCTCCTTTGTCTCGTCTTCGCTGCATCGCCTAATCTATTTCCCACAGTAGACCTCCGTAACGAACTTTCCGTTACCATTCTGCCTTCACCACTTGCCACGAACCTCTTTCCTGTCTACCACGTCCCAACCGCTCTCCTTCGGATGGTTGGTACTTTGCAGGAAGGACACACTATTGGCAAGTATCCACTTATCACTATCTTTTATCTGTATTCATGGAGCATCTCACCAGCTCAAATCCGTGAATTGGCACTTGCTATAGGAACAATACACATTGTGAATGACATTGATCTGTTTCGTTTATTCTATGGCCTATTCTGCTCCTTTCGCACAGACCAAATTTATGTCGTCTGATCGTCTGAAGGCAACAATGAGGATCCCGATTTACCTGCTCTCGAATCAACCATCACATATGACGCCCTTAGGATGCGCGGAAACACAGGTTGGTTCACTTGGCATTGACCTGCAGGGATTTGAGCCAAGATATGGGTGCGGTTTCACCTATGTTGTCCTTGTAGACTCGCTAATCTACTACAAAGCCTTGTCCTGGCTCCTATTGAAATCTGAAACATTTACTAGCCCCCAAAAAAACCCCGAACGGTTTAGTGTTGAAATTTTTATTTTCCTTTCTCTCCGCCCTCCTTCGCCCTAATTTTTTGTAAGCTTCATGTGATATTTGGTGACTAAGAATATGACTTTGTATGCTGCATCCCTATGGTCAGTCTCCTTACCTTTCTCCTCACTCAGCATGCCCATCCCGGGCCTAACAATCCAAACTTTCGATGCTGCTCCCTGACAGAATCTAAGAAGAGGGCAGGAGTTGCCCAAAGCTCAGCCGCTGTCTTAGATGGACAAAGACAACTACAGTGGCTCAAAAAAGTGTCCCAATGTTTGCATGTTTTTCACTAAAGTCGATAACCCCTAACCGCATCTAATCTGGGCGCTAACATATGAGTACATCAAATGGGGTACCTACTCCTGGCTTGCTA
>JBBPSD010000918.1:0-14065 GCA_038093415.1 Xerocomellus chrysenteron | reverse complement strand
GACGCTGTTCGCCAAACTGGGGGTATTGCGCAGCGTGGCGCTCAAGGTCAAGGAGAGCGCTGCGAACGAGCGTCCGGCGATTTCACGTCCGGCGCGGGATGCAAGGGAGGTGTTGAAGGAGATGGTGGTGGATGGAGAGGAAAGTCTGGTGGGGATATTCTGAACGGATATAATCGTGTACGGCCGAACAGCGTTATCGATGAGTAACGGGGATGCGGGTCTTTCCATTGGAGATTGTGTCTCGGAGGGTCGACTAGTTAGAAAATATGTTGACATTGGGGCTATGCGAACTGGATGCTGTACTTTTCCAACGATTGCTTTTCTCTCAGTAGTCAATCAAAACGTGATCGCATACTTGGTTGCATGGAAGAGCTAGTGAATGTTGGTATGAAGTGTACAACCGGAGTTACTGGTAAGTAAATACATCGGACCGCCGAAACTGACGTAGAACGGAGACAGTGACTGATATGTATCGTGTCAAGTTAGTAATAGATTGTATGTCCACGGAAATTAGAAATCCCCATCAAACAAATCCATCGGGGTGAAATGCACGCCTACACACGCTGCTTCTTGTGAGGGGGTTCCATATCCGTGTCCGCTGTACTCGCTCTGAACCTGGGTTGCTTTCCCGTCAACTGTGCGGCGTTGCTCGCTCTCGTGGGGTCAGACCAAGCCCCTCCCGTCTGAAAGTGAGGCAATCCTGATAGTTGAACGCCAAGGCGTCAGTATGATCGACTGGAGTAGGATAACGATCACTATATACCTGTTCCAATCTGCTTGTCGCTGGAAGTTTGCGTGACATTGGTACTTGAGCCCTCTGCGGGAGCTCGGCTGAGCGACCATGACGACTCGGCCCCAAGATCAGCCTCACCCGGCCGTGACCGGAGCAAATCACAGAGAGGAGGGGACTGCGGGCAAGAACTCCAGAACTGTTGAATGGTGGGTATTATCGCCTCCGCAGCAGGGCGCTCCTCCACTGGTGACCAGCAATCTTGAATTAAATTCCAGTGTGAGTTATTCAACGTTCGAGACTCTGGTCGGCCTGGCTTGCGTCCCTTCGCCAATAGCAACACGACGGCTGGGTCTTCCCGGACTTCTGACCATGGTTGTTTTCCCGACAAAACCTACAAGGATATCAGCATGGGCCTGGCATCTAAGTCCAACGAACTTCCCTGGAGGGCGACACAGCCAAACGAGTATATATCGGTCTTGGTTGTTCGGTTGAACATGTTTTCTAGATCAACTTGCTCTGGTGCAATCCAGCGCAAGGCTCCCGGTCTTGCGGTTGATCTTTGGAGATAAGTCAACGCTTCTGGAATATTGCCCACCAAGGAAGCGTATCCGAAATCCACTAAGCGCACGGTGTAATCTGCATCAAGAAGCACGTTATTCTGTCCTTTGGTTAGACAAAGAGGACGTTAAAAGATGTCTACTTTGACGCACGCAGTTCAGGTCACCATGGACGATTGGAAAAGAATGCACTGTGCTGTGTTATTTTTTCCAGCCTTTATAATGATGAAAGTGACCCACAGTAGTGCAGCCCACTGGCGATATCCAGTAGCTATCATGCAGGGTTAGAGGGCGTAGATATGGTAGACACCCAGTGGACGCACAAACTGGAGGCGGTGTCCCAAACTTAGTTTATCGTGATACTTCGCTAAGAAATGGTGGAGGGATTCATTGGGCATCCATAACGACACCAAAGACATTGCGCCACGCATTCCAAACCCATATGCAATTCCCAGGAATGGAACGACATTGATGTGATCGAGTCTCCTCCAAATTCCGAGTTCTCGACGGAGCATCTATGAGGCAGCTTAAATCGCATTTACTGATTGTAGTTGAGATGGGTCACCTTGACAGAGCCAGCATTCGCATCTCCATCTATTGCGAACCTGAATCGGAAAGCCTTTACTGCAACCTGGGGAAGACGTAAATCGGAAGCTGCATGAGTCATGCACCAAACTCGAACCTCCTTCGGCGAACCGTCACGGTACCAACATCTATATACATCACCAAACCCTCCTCCAGCAACATACTGATCATCAGCTTTGAAGATATATGGTGTAAGATCTGGTGGAGGGGGGAAATTTGCACTAAAAAAAGTTAATTTGAATGAAGGGACCATATTAGGTGATCGGACTACAAGCTACCACAAAGACATACTTGAAGTTGCAATGACCGAGCCGTGTCACCGTAGTCGAGAGGGTGTGGGGTGTATTACGTGGTGAGGATATGAGGGGACGAGTAGTTGCAGATACCTATCGAGAAGTGTAAGCAAGCGAAAGACCATCTTGCAGATGCCTCAGGCTTGCGTCCGGGAAAGGACCAAATTTGATTAGGACGTACGTCAACGAAGGTTTCAGGTGGCTGAAACGGCAAGAAATAAGTTCCCGTGTTAGAAGACACCCGCATAAATGGAGTATTTACCCGATCCTCGACAATCTCGGTGCAGATCCTAGGTGGTGTCGGTGTGAGCCCGAGGGAGGGATGTGGAAGAACGTACTGCAAGTCTACTTCATCTGGCATGTGTGACGTTTCCAAAAAGCTGCTCTCATCGGGATTTAGGTTCAGTATAGGAGGGTGAGAGTGTGAATTGGGCACCACGGAAGATGTGATAGGATCAGCTGTCGTAAATGGCTTTGAAGAAGTGTGAGCGAGTGAGTGGAGCGTCGTGACCTGCAAATGCTCACACCAAGATCGAAATCCAACACTTGCTCGGCGCTGTGGATGTGCGTGGAGTATGGTAGAGGTGGATGGAAGAGGGACATTTGCGCGCAGTGCGCGCTGTTGTGCGGCGCGTCGCAATTAGCTAGGCTTGTCTGTTAGATGGAGAGGGCGATAAGTATGAATACCGAGGTCCATCTGGTGACCGCCCTTACCCGATTCTCGATGGAATTCAACCAAGGTACTCGCCATAACAATATTTTTCCACCCGATCCTCCTGATACCACGAATTCACCGGAGGGAGAGAAACGAACAGCGCGGACTGCTTCACCATGCTGTAGATGTCCGATGGGATGTCCAGTAGTTGCATCCCAGAAACGAACGGTTTTATCCAAGGACGCGCTCGCAAGGATCGACTCATCTGGGGAGAGTGAGAGGGAGAGTATGATGCTGGTGTGACCTGTCCAGGGATGTCCGATTTGTTCTCCCGTGTCGGAGTTCCAACAGCGAATTGTCTCGTCTTCCGAGCCAGAGAAGAGCCTGCTGCCGTCGTGTGACCACAGCACACAATAGACACACTTTTGTTGGCTCTCTGAGAGGAGTGTTGCACTGTCAACGTCATACATGCGAACTTCCTGGTGCCGCATGCGAGTTTCTTTCCGTTGGGAGAGAAACACAGGGACCACACATAGCTGCCGACCTTGATGGAATGGTTGACCTGTCTCCCTTCCATCGTGTAAAAAGTCACCACAGCCCAACCACCAGCCGCAATGAGTCGATCATCTGGGGAGATGGCAATCCTGGGGAAGCCCTCTGAGTGAGTCCATTGTTTGACAATTTCGTGCGATTCGACGTCCCACACTTTGATCTCCCCATCTTCGTCACTGCTGATGATCTTGGTCCCATCCCGCGTCACAGAAATATCGTATATGTCACTCTCGTGCTCCATTGACGTCCCTTCTTGCTTTCCGTCCTCCAAATTCCAGATCCTCACGGTTCCGTCTTCAGCGCCGCTGACAACGCGTCGTCCGTCAGGGAGATACGCGAGCATGCAGATACTGACATTATGCGCCAGCTGGATTACCAGAAGCGGCTGAGGTCCATCGTTATCAGAGCGATGTGGTGTGACGCTTGACATGATGGTGCTTTGGCAGTTGGTTGCAAGCTGGGTATCGAGTCGGCGTGTTTGCAAGGTGCGTGGCGAAAAAAACGCCGAACATCTCCACAGCTTATATACCACGACTTTAGCGCCCGCGACGCTTGCTCTCATACCGCGCAGTGTTATAATTTGACTGGCGGGATTGCAATGTCGATCCATTTGCAAACCGCTATCTAGCTCCTCGGTGCGCTTGTATGCATTCTTCTGAAACCTTGCCGACCACCAGTGGAACCCGTCTGTCGACCTTTGTACACCCACAGTACTCGTCCTCCACATCATACCAAATGCCTGGATTGCAACTCCGGAGACGCCGTGATTGACTTGAAGGTCAATTGTCTATACCGACAATGTCACCCGCCTATGACAGGATACATTGCCTCTTCCCCTCTGCCAACTACACCACGCCTTTACATTTCCTCCATCACCACCTCTACATCACCTTCATTCCAATCGCTCGTCGCTTCCCACTCATTCTCAAACACGATATCCAATCCCAACTCGGCATTTTCGCTCAGCGGGAGAAACGTGGCGAGTGAATAGGTGCAGGGAATGTGAGTGGGAATGATGCGAAGAGTGACCATGAGACAGGGCCTGAGTTGCGCTTGAACCCATCGCCATTCTCAACGTTGTCTATGTTGTTCACGGTCTTCTTCGATTTGTTTCAGCGCGAGGAGGTAAGCATCGTTTGCAGAGCCGGGCACACGCGAGGAAGGTGGGTGTGAGGAAAGAGCGGACGTAGAGGCTACCGACGTCTCGGTGACTTGGACGCGTTGAGCCTCGATGGTCCGTTTCGTACGCCAGTTTTCGTTTTCGAGGATTCGAGGCCTGTCTTGAGTGTGGAGTGTCCAAAGAGAATGGTAGATTGTACTTGTTTTGTGCTCGTGGTAGATTAGGAAAACACATTTGACGATGGAGGTCTCGAGAGACACAGTACGTATTGATTTGGTTGGGATATCTGGGATTGTTGCCCGCGACCCGAACAAGCAAGGATGGATCATTCGTGATGTGAGGTGGAGGACGAAGATGACTCGGCGGACGGTGTTGGGGTGCTTTTGCAAGCAAAGAAGACTCACAGAGCGAGTCAAGGAAATAGAGAATATTGATTTGTTGTTAATGGAGCCCTGGTAAGTAGATAGCAGCAGTGCAACCCAAACCAATGCTGTTCGTAGGACGCGTCCTCGTCCCTGTCTGGCGTGGCGCAACTGCGAAGCCAGCGAAAGCAGATCACAAAGAAGAGGGGAAAAAAAGGACGCATTTTGACATTCCTCGATGACACGCTCCCCAGCGTCCTCCCCATCTCGATTCTTGAGCGCATATTCACCCGCTTTTTGGATCGACCGTTGCATCCTGTCAGGGTCAAGGCGCCCAACGAACTGTTGTAGGGCATATGTGAGTAGCGCAAAAAAGCTCATCGTGCATACAACGGAAAAAGTATGGTCAAAAGAAAACGCTCACGCGTTGAATTTTCGGAGGAGACCCAGGAAATGCGCACTTCAAAGTGTTCCGTGGCAGTGTTTTCTGCGCGCATGCGCTCAAGGTACCCCAACTTAAAGAATGTGCAGAGTACCGCGGAAGTGGGCAGCAAGCGTCTGACGGCCATCCCAAATGCATTAATCAAAGTTATGGAAGGACTTGTTTGTGCTGTGGACGAGGCATTGCGTGCGTTTCTTGCATCGATTGAGGATCCCGGGAGACCGCGTCAAAGTCTCGGGCGCAAGGCGGGCGGGAGGGCTATCCCAGGAATCGCATGCCTTGGTGCAGGCACAACTCGAAACAAGTAGCGGTCCGAACGTAAAGATGTGCACTACTGGTCGGGGAAGGGAGAGGAGACGCTTGTGAGTCTGACGCGGTGTTGTTTGCGGAGTAGGTTGGTGTGGCGGTGTTGAGAGCCGAGAACCCATAACTTGCGTTGCTTCTCTAGCAATCGTTACGAGGCGGGACAAGACACGTCAAACGTCGTCCGCCAGTCGTCCATCCGTGGCGCTCGTGCACAGCACGCCTACACTATGTACGGACTACTCTTGCGAGGGAGATCCAGTTAATGCCTATGCTAATGTTGCTTCTCCTAGTTCGCGAGATTTTACCCGGCCAGCTCGCCAAGTTGTGTTCAGGGACGAGTTTGAGGAGGTCAGCAGCCGTTCCTTTTTCCGCCTCCCTCGGATTGCATGTTTCTCATCTGCGAGGTTTGTAGTCTGCAATGCGTACGACCTCTGAGCCATGTTGCAAATCTGGCGAAAAGATATTGGGTGCGATCATTTCGATTTTGCAAAACACGGTCGCGTCGCTGGATATACGCACCCGTCAATGTCCATGCCTCATACTTAGGGACATCATGTACGTCTGTCCCTCTCCTCTTGTCGTTTCCTCTGTGTTGACGGTTTGACAGTCAGAGTACGACCGACGCACAGCACGAGGGTCACGAGAACCAGATTATCCACATAGTCCGCACCTCGCTCATTGATGACGATGCGACTGTCAGGACGGCAGCCGCAAAGGCATTTGACATGCTTCGTGAGCATATCGGTGCCAAGGCCATCGGACAAACGATACCTACTCTGTTGGAAGCTTCCGTCAACCGGGCGAGAGTTCAGGGACGGCCCTCCAGGTTCTTCGGGAGGTCATTCGGTGAGTCATGGTTTCTCGGGACGGGAGAGGAAGATTCCTAGGTTTCTGATGCGTATATGCGCTAGGTCCGGGCGTTGAGAGTCTTCCCCGTGTCGATTCCCACGTCAATCGCAACCCCAATGACGGTGTTCAAGGCGCGAGCGCTCGCGTCCCACTGTGGCTGGCAACACGCGTAGCAAGTGTCTGACGGTCATCTTGATTGCGTTGAGCAGGGTCCTGAAGGAGGAAAAGGACGAAGAGGTTTGGATGAGGCGCTGCGTGCGCTACTTGGATCGATCGAGGATCCGGAAGGGTTGAACACGCTGATGTTACTGCTTCTTGGCTAGTATGCGCATTCCGCCCTGAAGGCGTGTTCTTTTCTGACCTGTGATGCACAGGACAAAAAGCCATGCACCGAGCCGGGTGAGCGTTTGCGACCTGTTCTCCATCTTCTGCGAGGCGTCAGAGCTTGATTCGTCTTTGTTCCGCGTGGATTGGGTGTGACAACTGATCTCATTATTTGACGACCTCGAGGTCAACGTTCATACCGCGGCAAGGAAAGCGTTTGATACGTTCGTCAAATCTATACCCAAGGACGAACTCGAGTCGTTGGTCACTCCTCTTCGCAGGCCTATCGAAGGAACGGGCGCGCACCAGCGCTCGTCCGGGCTGCAACCCAAGCGACGACTTATCCGCCTGGCTTCAAGACCGCGATCCTGTCCGCGCTCGCTGTGATGCTGGCGAGAATATCGAACCACGTCGAGCCGGTTTTCTCGCAGCTACAGCGGACGTTTGAAATCCGTTAGCGATTCGTCGAGTATCGTCGTGCGGATGCGCTCGGTATGTTGATGCGCAGTCAACCGCGTGTGGATCCGGTGGTCACAGCTCACCGAGGGAGCGAGGAGGATATCGCAGCGGGCTTCGTGTTGGCATCATCTCACGTCGCACGGAGCGCGGTGGTGCACGGCGGGCGACAAAGTCAGGGAGACCTGTGTCGAATTGGTACACGAAGCATTCCGCGGAACGCACGAAGGTCAGGCCGGGTTTCCATTCAGTGATATCGATCTCACGTGCACGATGTGTGTACAGATCACTACATACAGGCGATGGCGAGCCTCGTCGCGTCCTTGTCGACGAACCCACAGTCGCTCAAATCGGTTGTCAAGTGAGGTTTGCATTCTTGAGCCGCGACGATACGGGCTTCGCACACCCTTATTAGCACCTACCTCGTTTCTGGGACGCCTCCGTCAGCGCTATCGTCTCACGCTATCTTGGCGGTCCTCCAAACCGAGGAAACCGACGAACCCGTTCGGCCTGACGAGACACCGTTCGCCAAACTGGGAGTATTGCGCAGCGTGGCGCTCAAGGTCAAGGAGAGCGCCGCGAACGAGCATCTGGCGATTTCACGTCCGGGATGCAAGGGAGGTGTTGAAGGAGATGGTGGCGGACGGAGAGGGAAGTCTGGGGGATGTTCTGAGCGGATATAATCGTGTGCGTCCGAACAGCGTTGTCGATGAGCAACGGGGATGCGAGCCTTTCCGTTGGAGATTGAGACTCGGAGGGTCACCTAGTTGGAAAATATAGTCATCGGGGCTAGGCGCACTGTATGTGTACAGTGTTGTGGTAAGGCTCCCTATAATTGAAGTTAGAACTGGGAAATAAATACATCAGATGGCCGTAACTTAACGCAGAACGGAGTATTTATCGTGCGTCAGGTCAGTCATTCATATGGTTACAGAAATCGTAAACCCTCATCAAACAAATAGATCGGGGCGAAACGCAAGCCTACACACGCTGCTTCTTGTGAAGGGGTTCCATATCCGTGTCCGCTGTACTCGCTCTGAACCTAGGTTGCTTTCCCGTCAACTGTGCGGCGTTGCTCGCTCTCGTGGGGTCAGTCCAAGCCCCTCTTGTCTGAAAGTGAGGCAATCCTGATGGTTGAACGCCAAGGCGTCAGTATGATCGACTGGAGTGGGATAATGATCACTATATACCTGTTCCAATCTGCTCGTCGCTGGAAGTTTGCGTGACATGGGTGCTTGAGCCCTCTGCGGGAGCTTGGCTGAGCGACCATGACGACTCGGCCCCAAGATCAGCCTCACCCGACCGTGACCGGAGCAAATCACAGAGAGGCGGGGACTCCGGGCAAGAACTACAGAACTGTTGAATGGTGGGTATTATCGCCTCCGCAGCAGGGCGCTTCTCCACTGGTGACCAGCAATCTTGAATTAAATTCCAGTGTGAGTCATGCAACGTTCGAGACTCTGGTCGGCCTGGTTTGTGTCCCTTCGCCAGGCGCAACACAACGGCTGCGTCCTGCCGGATTTCCGACCATGGTTGTTTGCCAGACAAAACCTGTACGGATATCAGCATAGGTCTGACATATGAGTTCAACAAACGTGCCTGGAGAGCGACACAACCAAACGAGTACACATCGGTCTTAGTTGTCCAGTTGAACGTCTCTTCTGGATCAACTTGCTCTGGTGCGATCCAGCGCAAGGCTCCCGGTCTTGCGGTGGACCTTTGGAGATAAATCAATGCTTCTGGAATATTCCCCACCAAGGAAGCGTATCCGAAATCCCCTAAGCGCGCTGTGTAATCTGCATCAAGAAGCACGTTATTCTGTCCTCTGGTTAGACCAGGAGCACGCTAGAAGATGTCTACTTTGACGCACGCAGTTCAGGTCACCATGGACGATTGGAAAAGAATGCACTGTGCTGTGTTATTTTTTCCAGCCTTTGTAATGATTACAGTGACCCACAGTAGTGCAGCCCACTGGCGATATCCAGTAGCTATCATGCAGAATTAGAGGGTGTGGATATGGTAGACGCTCAGTGGACGCACAAACCGGAGGCGGTGTCCCAAACTTAGTTTATCGTGATACTTCGCTAAGAAGTGGTGGAGGGATTCATTGGGCATCCATAACGATACCAAGGACATTGCGCCACGCATTCCAAACCCAAACGCAATGCCCAGGAACGGAACGACATTGATGTGATCGAGTCTCCTCCAAATTCCGAGTTCTCGACGGAGCATCTACGAGGCAGTTTAGACCCCATTTACTAATTGTGGTTGAGATGGGTCACCTTGACAGATCCAGAATTCGCATCTCCATCTATTGTGAACCTGAATCGGAATGCCTTTACTGCAACCTGGGGAAGAGGTAAGTACAAACTTCTGCATGAGTCATGCACCAAACTCGAACCTCCTTCGGCGAACCGTCACGGTACCAACATCTATATACATCACCAAACCCTCCTCCAGCAACATACTGATCGTCGCCTTTGAAGATATATGGTGTAAGATCTGGTGGAGGGGGGGAATTTGCACTTCAAAAGTTGATTTGAATGAAGAAACCCCATTAGGTGATCGGACTACAATGTATTTAAAAGACATACTTGAAGTTACACTGACCTAGTCGTGTCACCGTCGTCGAGAGGGTGTGGGGTGTATTCCGTGGCGAGGGGATGAGGGGATGAGCAGTTGCAGAGAGCTATTGAGAAGGGTAAGTAAGCGAAAGACCATCTTGCAGATGCTTGCGTCCGAGAAAGGACCAAATTTCGTTAGGACGTACATTAACGAAGGTTTCAGGTGGCTGAAACGGCAAAGATTAAGTTCCCGTGTTAAAACACACCCGCATGAATGGAGAATTTACCTGATCCTCGACAATCTCAGTCCAGATCCTAGGTGGTGTCTGTGTGAGGCCGAGGGAGGGATGTAGAGGAACATACTGCAAGGCTACTTGATCTGACATGTGTGACGTTTCCAAAAAGCTGCTTTCATCGGGATTTAGGTTCGGTATAGGAGGGCTGGGGTATAAATTGGGCACCACGGAAGATGTGATAGGATCAGCTGTCGTAAATGGCTTTGAAGTGTAAGCGAGTGAGTGGAGCGTTGTGACTTGCAAATGCTCACACCAAGATCGAAATCCACTTGCTCGGCGCTGTAGACGTGCGTGGAGTATGGTGGGGGTGGATGGAAGGGGGACATCTGTGCGCAGTGTATGCTGTTGCGCGGCGCGTCGCAGTTAGCTAGGCCTGTCTGTTAGACGGAGAGAGAAATGAGTATGGATACCGAGGTACTTCTGATGAGCACCCTTACCCGATTCTCGACGGAATTCAACCAAGGTACTCGCCAAAAAAATATTTTTGCATCCCATCCCCCTGATACCACGAATTCACTGGAGGGAGAGAAAAGAACAGTGTGGACTCGTTTATCATGTTGTAGATGCTGTCCGATGGGATGTCCAGTAGTTGCCTCCCAGAAACAAACGGTTTTATCCTTGGATGCGCTCGCAAGGATCGATCCATCTAGGGAGAGGGAGAGGGACTGTATGGCGTCGGTGTGACCTGCCCAGGGATGTCCGATTTGTTCTCCCGTGTCAGAGTTCCAACAGCAAATTGTGTGGTAGTTTGAGGCAGAGAAGAGCCTGCTGCCGTCGCGTGACCACAGCACACAATCGACCCACTTTTGTTGGCACACTGAGAGGAGTGTGCCACTGTCGACGTCATACACGCGGATCTCGTCGCTGGTGCGGCATGCGAATTTCTTTCCGTTGGGAGAGAAACACAGGGACTGCACATAGCTGTCGACCTCGATGGAATGGTTGACCTGTATCCCTGCCATCGTGTACAAAGCCACAGTCGCACCACCAGCCGCAATGAGTCGATCATCTGGCGAGATGGCAATATTGGGGTACTGCTTTGGATGAGTCCATTCCTTGACAATTTCGTGCGATTCGACGTCCCACACTTTGATCGAGCCATCATCGTCACTGCAGATGATCTTGGTCCCATCCCGCGTCACAGCAAGACCACATATATAGCTCGCGTGCTTCATTGACGTCCCTTCTTGCTTTCCGTCCTCCAACTTCCAGACCCTCACAGTTCCGTCATAAGCGCCGCTGACAACGCGTCGTCCGTCAGGGAGATACGCGAGCGTCGAGATACCGGCATCATGTGTCGAGATGACCAGATATGGCTGAGGCTCATCGTTATCAGAGCGATGTGGTGTGACGCTTGACATGATGGTGTTTTGGCAGTTGGTTGCAAGCTGGGGATCGGGTCGGCGGGTTTGCAAGGTGCGTGGCGAAAAGACTGAGGAAAACGCCGAACATCTCCACAGCTTATACACCCGACTTTAGAGCCAGAACGGATTGGCACAATCCAAAAGTAGCCGAGTGTGTTCGAGTTTGTTCATAGCGGCTGAGCGGCCGGCTTTCAGTCGGGGGTTGAAATCATTGAGCGAGTTGCAATCGATCATCAATGTCCTCTAGTACTACGCTGGTGCCCTCGCACTACTCAGATGAAACACGCAAGCAACTTTTTCTAGACGTCATAAAGCTTATCCAGATCCTTCTCATTTCACTCTTTGATCTTCTTTCTCCTCTGACTCGCCGTGATCCTCAAAAATACCACACTTCAATTCTCTCTGGACATGGATGGGTCTTGGAGTTGATCACAGGACACCCAGATCGGATCCGCTGTGAACTAGGGCTTCAAAAGGAAGACTTTCTCGCACTTGTAGCTGAATTTCGTGACCTCGGCCATCAAGACTCTCGCAGGGTAACTCTCGAGGAACAGATCGCAATATTTCTATACATGTGTGTGACTGGCCTCACAATCAGGCATGTCGGTGAACGTTTTCAACGCTCAAGTGACACGATCTCTCGGTAAGTGCTGGATATCTATAACAGCAAGGCTCGAGCTTACCAAACGCTACCTAGCTATTTCAAAAAAACTCTCAATGTACTCGCCAGCCCACCATTCTATACAAAGTACCTCATTCTCCCAACTGGCGCTACTATCCCATCAAAAATCCATCGTAACCCAAAGTTTTTTCCCTACTTTCAGCACGCAATCGGAGCAATCGATGGAAGCCATATACCTGTTTCTGCCCCCGCTAATCTACATGCGGTTTACCGCAATCGAAAGGGATTCTTGTCCCAAAATGCACTTTTCGTCTGTGACTTCGACCTCAAATTCACGTACACGCTTACCGGATGGGAAGGATCGGCAACAGATGCCCGCGTTTTCGAAGATGCCTCAACCACCGACCTATATATTCCTCCTGGCAAGTTCTTGCTTGCTGATGCAGGTTACCCATTGCGGCGAAACTTACTTGTTCCATATCGGGGTGTGCGTTATCATCTTGCAGAGTGGGGGCGCGCTAGTGCACGGTAAGTGATTCAGATCCCTCTCTTTGATTCTTCAGTGATTCTAACCGTACATTTCAGCCCTTTAAATCGTGAAGAACTATTCAATTTATGCCACGCATCTGCCTGAAATGTCGTTGAGCGGATTTTTGGCATCTTGAAGCAACGGTTCAGGATCCTCCTCCTCCCCACAAAGTTCCCTCTTGACGTGCAAGCCAGAATACCCGCGGCGCTCAGCGCTCTCCACAACTTTATCCGTACCCGCCACTTAGATCACGATGATCCCTCAGAATCTGACTCGGATGAACACGATGACGACGGTGACAACCAGCAGCAAGTTCATGATCAACATGTTGATAGATCCGAGGTAGAAGACAATGCATCGGATGTGGATGGTCGGACAGCAAAGCAGATGCGGGATCATATCGCTCAGTCAATGTGGGACGATTACCAGAATATTTTGATCAATCGTGCGATGGAGTCTGTGGTGGGATTCGATGATGATGATCTTTCGGACATGTACATGTAGTGATTACGATCAAAATGCGACATAGTTTGATTGGTCCATATGAAAAACATAGTTGCTACAACATGAATAGAAAAACAACGTGCAACTAATACAGAGAACGCTCGGATTAGACACCAGCCAAGTTGTGACTCTGAGAATTCGGACCACAGAGCTGATTGTATAACTTGAATGCGTAGGCAATACGCTCCTCCTGCCAGAGGGAAATAAAAACAGATGCCTTGCTCTCATTCTGCGAAAAATATTCCCCCAGCTCTACGATGTGTTCTGTCTCAAACCCTGGAATTTGATAAAGCTGATCAGTGGCAGAACTGACGACGGTCAGCTTGTCACGAAACTGAGTCGCAATGGTATCATTGAGGGTTCGGATCGAGTTATTTACCATGTTGATGGCAACAACATTGGAGCATTTATTGTCCTTCAGAGCAGTTGATGTTTGGCCATGCTTGCCGGGGCCTTGACTCGGAGCAACCTGGGAAACTGACGGGAGAGAAATTGATGACGGTGGGTGCACCGGTGGCGAAAAAAGGAGTGAGGGATCAGAGGGATTGTGTTAAGACCAGAACAACTCTGAGGAACTCCGGGGTACTGGAGTTGCTTAGCTACGGGACTTGGCTTCACTGTGTGTGGTGCGCCCTTGTCGTAAGTCCTGTCCCGGATTTTGCCGAACGGAGTTTCGGAGGTTCAGAGGTTCGCCCGAGGAATGCAAGGCTTAGCGACGTGCTAGCCTGTGGTGGACGAGAGGATGGAAGTCGTCAAGACTTTCGGACAAGAGGAGTTGAGTCTAAGATGATATTCGAACTAAGGTATAAGGTAGTAATCCGTACAGTTTATATAGTACTGAGGTACTACTGCGGAGGCCATACTCGGAGCAGTGTTTGTGGAGTCTGACTGCGGAACTGTCACGGACAATACTAAGTAACGAGAACAATTAGTACTAAAGCAGATATGGAAT
>JBBPSD010000917.1:0-14071 GCA_038093415.1 Xerocomellus chrysenteron | reverse complement strand
GGTGATGGTGACGGTCATTGTGAGCCAAAAAGGAGCTGGTATTTTCGATACCGTACATGGATACCATAGTCCGAGCATTCTCGGACTCTAACTATGACCAGAACTACTAGCCGTGACATGAAACCCAAAGGGGTAATGAAAATACACTATTGGAAATGAGCAGACAGGCACCACCATCTGTCTAGGCAGAATGGAGCATTTTTATATAGCAGCCATCACATGTGATTGATCTGGAATTAAAAGACGTAAGGAGGAATAATGATGAGGTCGCTGAAGTCCGTGGAAGACACATGGCAAGGAAGGACGATGGGACCGAGAAGTAGTAGAATGGACGATGATAAGATAAGGACTAACGGATAGTTCCGATATAGAAGACTGAGACGACCGACACTCCGGAGTACCGGAGTACCTTCGGACTAAGACGGCTGGGCTCGGACTTGACAAGGATGCGTTGGGTAGGATATTTAGAGTGAAAGGGGATTCTGAATGTGGGGGAAATAGAGGATATGCCTACAGAGACATACCAGTCTCTACATCGGCATTCGCTTGTTGGGCCACACACTCCTCACGTTGGTTATCAAGCTCTTGCTTGCGTATTGCATAGTTGTATCGCAACGCAGCACGTGAACCCGAAGCGCTCCCCTTGTTTTCAAGAAGTGCCTCGCTTTGGCGGTCTAACTCCTTGAACTGAGCTGATATGGGAGTCTTGGTGCTTGGCGAAGATGCTATCTTGGTGGAGGTCCCACCAATCCTGGCACTCGATGCTGAACCTACAGAGCTGGGTGGACGTGAGTATGGACTGTGCTGGAATGCACTGCGTCCATCCCGTGCAGGTGTTTTTCCCTTGTCCTTGAGTTTGAATGGCGGAAGCTGAGCTTGCACATGACCCGCATCCAAGTCCTGACAAAGAGTAGTTAGTTTGAGGCAGACGCAGACAAAGAGGAACATACGACTGGGTCTCCCATGGGCTGATCATCATCATACTCAACCCCAGGCATATCAGCATCCTCTTCATGCTCATTGACACCCTCAGTAGCCACAGATACTCCAATCACTCTCTCAACATCGATCTCTGGCATTTCATCATCCTCGGGTTCATCTGCTGGTGCTTTGGTACTGGACTTAACAATCCTCAGTAGGTTTACCGCATGGCTGACCCCTGGTTTGGAAGAAACAAGCTCGCTATCAAATGAAGGGATACCATGCCAGATAGCATCGAGATCTTGGTAATATGGAAATATACGAAGAATGTCCTCTAGATGTGGGATTAGAGGGTGATGTGATCAGCAGAGTAACATAACATACTGAGAAGATTTTGGGTGGGCACATCCATGTTTCCATCAGCTTGGGGTAAGACACCACTTCCGGTGCTTTTGAACTGTGCACGTTGTTCACGATACTTGGACTTGAGGCTGGGAACAGATGTATGGATCAGTTGAAATGCTAAACAAGTGATTGGAGTACTTACACCCCCAATCGGTTGATCACAGAGGTAACATATTTTGTTGGCTCTGCTGCATATACACTGGAGTGGTCGGGATCATCTTCAAAAATATGCTTTGCAATTGCAGTGGAAACATCCTTTTTATTCTTGCCTGATGGCTTGTCACCGGGGGTGAGCGTTGTTGATGTGGATGACGAGCGATCATGGAATAAAACATGGCGATCAGCAGCATGAGATGTGATCCATGTAACTAACATATCTGTGCGCCTCTCATCCCATATGATATTTGCAGTCGATGTTTTTTTGGTGGGGGCAGGAGCTGATGGGGCAGGGGCAGACATACCTGCTGAGGTAGATGAAGGTGTGGGGACAGAGGCAGAGGCAGGTGTGGGGGCAGGGGCAGGTGTGGGGGCAGGGGTAGCCTTGCTACCCCTTCCACGCCGTTTCTTTGGGGGCATACCACTTCTTTGGCTTGCTGATACAGCCTGAGTAGGATTCAGGTCCAAAGTGTTCGGTGTACCTGCAATGGGTCGAGCCTTGCCAGCCATGAAAAAAGGCCTATTCGTCAAGGCTTGAAGCCTTGAAGAGTGTCGAGGAGATGGGCGAAAGGCAGGCATTATTTTCAAACTCCACATACTACAATCCCATGTGCAACATTTTTTCTGACTCCCAAAATAGTGGGAGTCCGTTGGAAGCCACAGCCTGCACAGGCAACTCAGCCAAACTCACCACAAAGCAACTCCGCCAACGTAAACAACCATGTCGCAGTCAAGAACTTGAGTTTCTTGTTGCTGAATGGACAACTCACCAAGCTTCCCATGGCTTCCAAAAAAGGAAACCAGAATGGGGTGCCTGTTCTGATTTCCTTTTTGAGATCTGGGTGCCAGTGCCAACCAACCTGATAGTGTCGAGGAGATGGCAAAAGGCAGGCATTATTTTCAAACTCTGCATACTACAATCCCATGCGCAACATTTTTTCTGACTCCCAAAATAGCTGGAGCATAGCCCGAAAATAGCCTAAGTGAGCGCCACTATCATCGTGATCACCCTACTAGTAGATAAAAGACTTTCTATCATTGTACTTATTTTGTCTTGGACAGTCCACTCAATGGGTATATAAGTGATTGTACAACATGAACCAGCTAGTAGGGCAAAGAGATGTTATTAGTAAGGTGGATGTCTAGTAGACGAGGTCTGTTCTGATTATGCATAAGCCAATGGTTTTGATGCAGGTGGTAACGAGTGCGCTTGAGGCGCATTTGCAGGTGCAGGCACAATGGCATTGACGAGGGGTGACTAGTGCCAGCAAGTAGGTGGGCTGCGGATTTGATGCAGGTGGTGACAAGTGCTCTTATGGCATGTTTCCAGGAGGTACGGGCGCGAGTCGCGCGACAGCATTATCGTGGATGCTGGAGGTGCAAACGACATGGACCATGGTAGTTGGCCTGCGGCATGCGGTGGACTACGGGTTCATCTGGGGTCCTGCCCGGCAGTCGCCGAGAGAGGTTTTTCGGTTTTGCATTTTTCCGTGTTCAATTGAAAACCGCTGTAAGTTATCTAACGGAAATGTGCACAATGCCGGACATTTTGTCACATTTGCACGAAAATGTGGATTAGGGTTTTTCCTGATGGCACATGTGTAGGAGGAACAATGGGAACGAGCATGGGAGCGGCATCAAGTGTCCCTCATGTCGCTCGAACCATGGGCCGAATTGTACATTATGCCGTTGCATCCACATCACCCTAAGACTAACCTATTCGCAGAGTTCTATCAAGATCAAAGGACCCCTGGAATCAACCCACCCATAGTGCCACCTCCGTCAAGTATTATGGTACTCCGCAGTCTCCGATCCAGGAGGGCAGGGTCCTTTAAGCGCCCGAGAATCCCTGAAAGCAACATAACAGCACCGACCCCACGTGCGGAAACAATGCTGCAACCTGAGAGACACCTTCCAGGAGGTGCCGGGCAACTCGAGAGTCTCCAGCAGCCTCACGAGAGCCCTGAGGGATGCACGTTTCTACCTTCCACTGGCAGAAGTCGAGAGAGAATATGCCCAAATCTAGGAAGGGTATTGCAACGAATGATCGCGGTGCAGACCTTCGTGGATTACGCACCTTTTTCCCGGTGAGGCCGTCCCCCGATCTTCTGATCTTGTTATATTCTGTCCAGTTCAGGCCCTGGCTGAAGCCGGCATTTGTTTTGTACTTGAAGTAGGTTTTGTTGACTTCATCGCAATAATCCACACATCTTACGGAGCGCAGGCCTACCTTCGGTGATGTCGCATGACGAGACTACTAGTATCGCGCAGAGAAACCCGGTATGGCCTCAAATCAAGGTAATATCCGAGCGCTCGGTTGTCCCACCACAGTTTGCATGAGGCGCATCATTTGCGGCGACACATACGCATCTCTGACCATGCCTGGGCAACGTGAAATGACTGCCGGTGGAGGTGCCTCGTGGAGGCACCAACACACATCCAGCGGATGGTCTTGGTTCAAGAAAATTGGTCTGTGTCGACTTTCCTCTTTAGCTTGATGATTCCTTGTGAACAGGTCCTCCGCTGGAGGGGTCTAATGCCTTCAGCTTCATTCTGCGTTCGTTGTGTCTGTCTCATTCCGTATTTTCTAGTTTGTGTTTGTCTATGTTTCCTCGGATGCGTAGAATGGCTCGCCCGACACGTATGCGAACCTCTTAGCCTGCTTCATCATGATCTGTTCATTGACTATTCTATCCGCTTGCAGTGTCTCCCGTGTGTATCGTTCAATGACTCGGAGTTTCTATCCTCCAGAATGCACGCCGAGTTTGCTCGGCGGCTCAATGTGTCCGCAACCTACCAAAGTATTTGGCGAAGTATGTCTCTTCTATTATGCTGAAATAATCAGATTAAACCACACACTCCGCAGCCCTCATAAATATCATTTGTCCATCCGTTATCATGCGAAAGGATGATGAATATGTGTGTCCGTCCTCATCTAAAGAGGTTCCATATTGAGCCGTAGGTCAAAGCTTAAGCATGTGGAAGAAGGCGATAAGGAAGTGAAAGAGATGGAGGAGGAGATTGTGAAGTGTAATGTCATGGCAAGTATCACCAAAAGTAGGTTTTACCTGCTCGAACTGACTTCCTTGGGACAGCTTCTTTCACTTCGTCGTGAAAGACTTAAGAGTCTCGAACAGGCAAGCTCATCACAGCCATCCCCTGACGTTAAACATGGTTGTCTAAATCTCTTACAGTATTCAACTCAGTGTGAAGAGTTCTTCATGAAACTCGACCAGACGCAGCGTTTGCAAAACCATGTAAGCCCCGCCATTGCTTGGAAGTCGCTCAAATTACGAGCCTACGTGCAGCTTGACACTCTGAAAAAAAATGCTGAAGATCGGAGGATCAGTTCACGAACGCCAGCCCGTTACCATGGTATTGTTGATTGGGCGGAGGTATCTCACTCCACCACCACACGTGTCCCTCTTACTCCAGCTAGCCTTTGCAGAGAACTTCTCGGACTCACGAAAATCTCCTACAAGCAACTGCACAAGTAGCCTTTATCGGAGCTGGACTCACATATGGGTCAATCTTCAGGTGCGTAAACGGTGGTGATGGGTAACTCGGTAGTTGATATGGATATTGCCCGCAGCGCCTCAAGAGGTAATATCGGATTGATGTGCTACGCCTTTGCATTGTTTGATTGCGGCTTCATCATCCCCACTGTTGCCAGCTCACTCTTAAGATGGGCCTCTTTACGACCGAAAGACACCCTGTTCTGTTCCCTTCATACCTGGACGATGCTCCTCAACATATTCACCTACGCGTCAGTCGCCGCAGTAGGGTCTGCAATTTGCCTCCTGAACATGACACTACTCCTCCTGACCTTCCCGCTCGACTCAAATGGCCAGCGAACAGACGCTAATCTACAACTTGGCGTCTCACCCACTCCTGCTGGAAGTGTCTCCTTGGGTTGTTTCTTTCTTTCTGTGGGGATGATTTTGATCTCTATACTTGTGCACTACAGCAGCCATGGTTGGGGTGCGTTTGTCCATGGGTTTTTCGGTCACCGGTCATCGACCAGGAGAGGTGGTTTGGGTGACATGGACGTGTAATAGTACATTTTTCTCTACTCTAACTGAAGGAGTTTGGTGCAAGGAGCATAATTATCTGCAGTAGAGGTTCGGTTGCATAACCATGTAGTAGCGGCGACACCGCACGAATAGTTGGGCGAGGAATCGTTTTATTCTCTACATATAAAGATCGAGGCCTCGGAGCCACTGGCAATGGTGTCTCGCTGTGCGGGTGCTCTTCCGCATCTGGCACGAACAGACGTGTGCTCTCCGAGTCGACGGCAAACGGGTGGAGTATAAAGGTGTGCCAAACGTTCCTCTTGGCCCGTGTTTCCTATCATTTCGAGCAGCGCACGCCAAGCTAAAAAAAGGTGCCGGCAGTGACCGATGAGGCAGAGGCAGAAGCAGTCCTGACGTCGATCCTTCCTTGTGCCTTTTCTACGTGCGGATCGTGGCAATCTCACTGGCTCACCGTCACCGTCACCCTCCCCACGCCACGACACTCGTTCGCGCAACACGACTACTTTGCATGGTTTTACGAGGGATCCCAGTGGTCGACGTACGCCGGCGGTCTGCTCAAGGTGACCATCCTGCTCGCCCGAGTCACGTTCCCACTGTGGCCGCCTTGGCATGTGGTACCACACGCCAAGGCGGCGGCGACAGTGGATGCTATGCTTCATCGGAGCCTTCTTTGGACTGGCGATCGCTAGACTGATATTCTACGTGATCACCGTCGTCGTCGCGCCTCCAGGTATTTGGATATTCCCAAAACGCTTCGCGGGTGTGGTGCGTGTTGCATCACATATCCGCCGTTTGACGCGACATTGTTGCAGATCGAATCGCTCGTTCTATTGTGGGAGTGGGATGTTCCAAAGAAAAAAGGGCGCGAAGAAGGGCACGACGCCAGCTGGGAAAGAAAAGCGAGCAAGCAACGGCGGTGCTTATATCAAAGAGGTTGAAAGTGAATCTCCCGATTCCTCGCGTCCTGGCAGTCGGGCCGCGCGGTGGAGGAGGTACCGGACGTGGATTCGTCAAGTGTGCTTGCGGCAGCGTTTTTGCACGTTTTGCGAGGGGTATGTTCTGAGCTTGATCATAATGGCTTAGTAAGGGTTGCTTTTACACTCAAAAGTATAGCATGAATGTATCATTTGCAACTGCATACAAAATTTTTGGGGTAAAACAGAGTGATGCGAACAACCTGCTTACACCTCCTTGACCTTGACGGTACCGTGCAGCAGACCAGTCTGAAAACGGGTCCGCATGTTTAGAATCCCAAACTCGGAGTATAGATATGGAGTAGGTACGTAACCAGCGGGCAGCTATGAGACCGGCCTTTTGTCCAGAGACGGCGGAGCGGGCGATCGTCGAGGGTCCACCAATGTGTTGGTGGTTACCACCACCGTGCGGGTGATCGACGGGATTCATGGCAACACCACGAGTACGAGGCCAGCTAAAGATCAGGACCACCGTCGTGCTCGCCACGCATACGACCTCCCGTACCTGTTGCGCTCAGCCTTGTATTTGTGGTACGCACGATCAACCTTAAGTAAAGGGTTGTGGATACGTCCACCACCGGCAACAATCCCGACCGTCGCACGCAAGCTCGCTGAGCCGATCTTCTTTGCACCGCTGGTGTGGTCCTCGGAGGAGTGACCGATGATGGTGACGTAGTTGCCAGATGTACGTGCGAGTGCACCACGGTCACCGACTTTCTCTTCGACGTTGCAGGCAATGGTACCTTCGGGGCATTGGCCTAGAGGAAAGACGTTGCCGACGGTGAGGGCAGCCTTCTTGCCACAGTAAACGAAGGCGCCGGTGTGGAGACCCTCGATGAATGTTTCGTTGCGAAGTTTGTGGCGGTAAGGGTCGCGGAAGACGACACGTGCGAGCGGTCCCCCGTTAATCAAGGTTGGTGAGTGGCAGACCCAGCAACAACAAAGGCAAGCTTACCGGTCAGGATGGTGAATGATTTCCTTGACAATGCCACGAGTGTATCCATTGCAAAGTCAACCGTGCGCAGTTTAGCGGGTGCCTTGTTGTGATGAGTGTGCGCCTTGAACTGGAGGGAGAAAGGGATTCAGTGATGGACGAGATGCGCGACGGTGTGCGACGTACGATAGCGTGCGAGCGCCTCTGTCCTGATAACTCGACCCATCGTTTATCTGCAACGACGTCAGCTGCTCGTCCACCGAATAGATGGTAGGGAGAGAAGGGTGTATCCAGATGGAGGCCGAGTAGTCCAGCACCGGGCATACTCACATACTCACATTCCTTGCGTGGAGTGGCAGTTCCCTCGTCAAGTTCAGTCGGAGATCGAACTCAGGGTTACCCGTCCCTCCGAGCGACCCGTCCACAGCAACTCCAACGCATACTGCACATCTCTGTCGAGTCGGGCGGGTGTCACGGTTACGAAGACTAGTGCGTCTCCTCCCACATCTCCACCTGTTCGCACCTAACCCCCCCCGCTCTAGCCATCTCACCCATCCTGACGTCCATCCCTGGAATATCTAGACCAACGGCGCGACGATCGACTTTGCGACCGAACTTATAGGAAGCTCATTCCGTGTCACCGGAAACCCACAGGCAAAAGGCGACTGCGGCTGCGGCTGCGGCTGCGGCGAAAGCTGCGAACGGAACGAGCGAAACACGTCTGTGCGTCTGGACTACACGCCCAAGCCCGACACCTCGACGCCGGACCATGATTTCGTGTACATGAAATAGATGTCACACACTGACCCACTAAACGACTTGATTTATTCTTATATGAAGACACTAAGAGACTGGGTTTCTTTTGATTGAATACTGATCCAAACACACACCTGCCCGCTCAATCACCCTCCGATTTCGCGCATGGTTTACCGCCGCATCTGTCAATGACGTCGCATCCACATAACCCTGCGTCCAAATCACGTACGTCTGATCCAACATCACTTGTAACAATGCTGTCGCACCGTACCGAGGCGGTCCGCCATTCTCAAGATAGGTTATCAACCTGCTTTCGTGGAAGAATTACAACCAAGTTCATCTAGTCGAGGCTTATATTCGGCGCCATGGTCACGAGCTACGGTCGCACAAAGATCCCATCCGGTTGTTACTAAAAGCTATAGCGTGGATTACTGGCGAGAAAGCACGAGGATGGTTTCGGAATGCTGGGTACATAACAGTGTGTATTGTAGAAGTGAATGTATGCTGTGATAACAAGCAAAAGGCATGTAAGAACCTGTAGGTGAGAGTGGTCCACTAGGAACACCTCCCAAAAGCAGTTGCTACCGGACACTTGACATAATCTACCCCCAGTTACCAGCAACGACAGACAACCGTGCATCCAATGCGGTGTTGTTCTTCGTGTCTCGTAATTAGTGGATCGAGTCGACTCGCCCAATGATATGTTTGTATATTCCTGCGGCACCCGATACACGGGTGATCAAG
This sequence comes from Xerocomellus chrysenteron, assembly GCA_038093415.1. Classification (NCBI taxonomy): domain Eukaryota; kingdom Fungi; phylum Basidiomycota; class Agaricomycetes; order Boletales; family Boletaceae; genus Xerocomellus; species Xerocomellus chrysenteron. The sequence continues at coordinate 5,147 of JBBPSD010000917.1, read as the reverse complement.
GAACTCACGTAGCTTATCGCGGTGTCGTGTGCTCGCTGTCGTCCCACAGGCGATACTTACATTGTTGGACCTAGTCACCCGCCTGTGGATCTCGGTCAGATATACTTGAGGCCGAGGCTTGTATTTGGGTGTGTGGCTCTGCGGGACTCGACTAAAAGAATATCCGCCCACGCTCGGGCCGGCTCGGATCAGTCAGACGAGGGATGCATGGTTCGGGCTCGGGCTTCCCTAATAAAGTAATTCGCTCGCTTAGAAGGCCCATCAGCCAATGAGAGGTGTTGTTGAACCTCACCTCCAGAGATCGACTCTGGATTGGGTGTGCCGAGTGACGAAAGCGCTCTACCCACACCCTTTCCTCGCCGTAACAGGCCGTAATGTGTTTCCGTCTTTTAAATCGACTCTTGGACAGCTCTTCGACCTTACAAACCCTCACCCACTCGAGCGAACCTCTCCAAAGTACCCACTCTTAGCTCACCACTGCCTGTCTACACCATGTTGTTGCACAAGCCCGCGCTCATGCTCCTCAGCATCGTCGCCGTTGCAGCTGCTTTGCCGACAACGCCTTCCGCCAATGTGGCTGCTGACAAGCGTGATTGCAGTTCCGAGTGAGTGTCCATGCATATTCGCATATTCAATGTGGGTTTTGTATCACTTACGAGTTTTCTGTAGTGTCCATCAAAACTTCGGTTGTGTTCCCACATCTGGGGACCGCTGAGGGTGATCAATTGATCAATGGTTTGGTTAGGATTTGAGTTTGGAGAGAATGCAGGTGTGGGTGTATCATGCAGCTCATGCTGTGACAGTTTGATTGCACGATCAGAAGTGATTGCGTCCAAATGATCCACGACTCATCATTCCGCATGTACCCATCAAATTGTGTTCTGGAAGGGCCCTCAGTGAAATCTAAGAGCGTGTTACTGCCATAGTGGGATTAGCTCGACGATCGACATATTTGCAGCGATCGGAAACAAACAAACTTGCCGGATCCGCCGGCCGGCCATGGTCGTCAGCCCCCCACAAGGATAACAAAGTTGCCGACACAAAGTATATGGTCGCATCTACCATACGTGGTGACCAAAGATATGGTGTGTCGACATAGCCCTATGTAATTGGGTGAATTATGGCATGCTACAGACGACTTGAATTGCTGCGCACAGTATTCAACAAGATAGGCTTCGGATATTGGCAATCAATCTGTTCTTGTGACGGAGATGGAGTAACAGCACCTGAACAACTCACATATTAGTAAGAGTCGCGAAGAAAGGGATTATATAAATATACCTTGAAGATCTGCCAAAACGGATTCTGAGGCATGGATGAGTTGACACCTTGAACGAAATCGAACGCTCCGGGACCGTCACTTTTCGCGTCGAATTTGATTAAGCAAACATGCAAGGTATTTGAGATGATCACATCATGTGTGATGCATCCTCCCTCGAGTGAAAGCATAGACTGACTAGCAAAGCCATACCCTGTGGAATTAGGTCAATTTAGCAAGAACGACGGATAGCGGGATGGGAACGGACCCAGTGGTGCAGGGCAAGTACTTGCGATGGACCCGTTAGGCAGCGTGAATTTATCATTCATCCTGAGAATGATTCAGTAGGTCAATCCCCGGTACACACTGCGATCATTTCCCAAAAATTGCTCGGGTTAAAAACTCAGACACGAGAAAGATTTGCAGAACCCAAATCGAAGCGGACGGCCTACATATTCATGTAAACGTGAACACTCCTCATAGAACCCTTCACGCCCATTTAAACTGTCGTGTTTGCGGTCTCGATGGCAGTGTCTGGGCTCGTGAAGATAACTTTTGGCGCCGATGACTCCATGACTTCACGCGCAGCTTCAAATTGGGCATCCCCAATCAAGAAGTTGGAAGCGAAGTCCAAGATGCGAAAGCCTGGCTCCCTATGCGTTTAAGAAAGCCAACAGTGAGCATACGACAGATGCGTAAGATATCAGGCCTCACGGACCGATCGTGACAATCCTGGGCATAGCCACCACATGTTGCGTGCTTATATTCGCAAAGCCTGCATCATAGGATTTGCCGGGAGATTCGCAGTATGCGTCTAAGCTGCAGTTTGCGTGATGTTGACGAATACAGTCGACTCTCCCATAACCCATACCCCCTCGGGAAAGGGCCCAGGGTATGGGTTTTCGGAGAGTATGGGGTTTAGAAAGAGTGGCGAGCAAGTCATCTCTACATTGGGAAACGGGCTATGATACGTCTAGTAACAGCTTTCTAGCAAGACTATGTACCATAGACATGATATTTACGAGCAAAAAAATCAGTGATTTTTCCATTCTCCATGCTCTGCATTCCGTGAACTGCCCGAAGGAGTGCTGGGTCATCCATGTCTTAAATATATCTCTTCAAGGCATGCATGTCTGAAGGGCTGCAGGCTTGGTTCAGCACCAGCATCGAGGTCATCTTTTGTGTCGCCGACTTCGTCATTGCCACCTTTGCCACTTCTCGTGCCCTCTTTGTGTCTATCACAGCCCCGAAAATGACTTCATCACTCACGTTGAAGATATCGGGAGTCTCCACCACAGGGTTGAGGATATCCATACTGTTGGAGCACACTGGTGACCTCCAAATCATCCAAAGACTGAGTTGACAAGCCTTCCTGTGAGTTTGGTTATGGGATCGATGGGAGAATTCGAAGATGTGGGACATAGTTACCATATTTGGAGACAGATTATATAATATTGTATCTTAATATGGCAAGTAGTTCACATTATGTAAGTAAATGTATGGGTTATGTGGATGAAGAGATGGTATGGGTTATGGGTTATGGAGTTTGGAGACAAAATCCCTGCATACCAACTCGGGAAACCCAAAAATGTATGGGTTAGTGGAGAGTATGGGTTATGCGAGGTATGGGTTATGGGAGAGTCGACTGTAGTCAAAGTGCTCAGTGTATAGGGGAAACAAATACCCCAAAATTTGTTGAAGATGGGGAATCGAACTCGCGACTTCCAAAAACAGCAACTACCAGACACATTGGACCATTACACTATAGAGGTTCCCTACTCTGAGGCTCAGAGAAGTATATGAGTACAATACAAGGTTGAAGTTGAAATTTTCGCCAAGTCCCACAGCGCTTTTGTCACCCAACCACCAACTCGTTGTCACAACCCTCCAAGCACGGCGACGACGACCCCGCCACGACGCCGGCATGGACAAGTTGGCGACACCACCCCTGGCACCCTGGGCCTGGCACGACAATGCCACCACCACCACCCCCCCGACGACGACGACGACGACCCCGCCGCGACGGCATCGGCAAACCACCCCCACCGCCGCCGCCGCCACCACCACCACCACTGTGACAGGCACCCTGGCACGACGATCCCACCACTGCCACGACGACGCCGATTCTGCCGCGACGGCATTTGCGCCCGGTGACCTTCCCGTCCGCCCACCCCTCCGCGCCCCCTCAGGCTTCGTGCATCTCCGGTCGTGCCCACCCACCCCTCTGTGTCAAAAAAAAACAAGCTAAGTTAGTACCCCACCCGACCTCTTCACACTAACGCGCCTGCCTAGTCTGTTCACCCGGCGCCCCACCCCAGCCGTTTCATCCCAACTCGCGCCGTCTGCTCGCCCACCCACCCTTCGTGCCGTCTCGTGCCATCTCCTCGCCCGGTCGTGCCATCTCACCCACTCACGCACTCTCTCGCCGTCTCGCGCCATCTGGCCCACCCGCCCTCATGCACCCGCCCTTGTGCCGTCCCCTCACCTGGTTATGCCGCCACCAGAGGCGACGACGACGCGACGCGATTCGCGCAACGACAACGCTGACGACTACGCGACGCGACACACGCAATGGCAACAATGACGACGACGGCCGAGCGTGGCTGAGTCACCACCCATTCCCGCTAGATCAATCCCCCCTGGGCCTGCCGAGCTCTCATTTCTATTTGCTTTTCATGATTTTTTCTGGCTTTCGACCACTTTCATCCATTTTGTACCTATTTCATTTTTCCAATGGACAGCCTGAGTGACTTTTTCTAATTCTATCCATTGAGACAACCCGTCTCAAGTGTGAAAAGTGCAATAATGAAAGCTGTGCAAGCCGGATTTAAGAAATCGAGTGGCCTTGGATTGCTTGTGCGGGCCCGGACTTATCTCCTTTAGACCACTTATCAAGCCGAATAAGTGCTGCCAAGTGCGGATAAGGCCATGGACCAATTCCTGATGAGGGAGGACCTCGATGAAGCCATTGTCCTCGACCAAGAAGCCCTTAACCTTCGCCCGCGAGGACACAACGATCGGTCGACGTCGTTGAACAACCTTGCAGTTGATCTCTCCACTCGGTACAACCAGCTCGGGGCGATGGAGGAACTTGATGAGGCCATTGTCCTCAACCGAGAAGCACTCAACCTTCGCCCGCAAGGACATCCCTATCGGTCGATGTCTTTAAACAACCTTTCATATTGTCTCATTTCTCGGTACGAGCAGCTCGGGGAAATGCAAGACCTCGACGAGGCCATTGTCCTCATCCGAGAAGCACTTCACCTTCAGCCGCAAGGACACCCTGGTCGGTCAATATCTCTAAACAACCTTGCAGTCCATTTTTCCACTCGGTACGAGCAGCTCGGTGCCATGCAGGACCTCGACGAAGCCATTGTCCTCGTCCGAGAAGCACTTTATCTTCGCCCACAAGGACATCCTGATCGGTCAACGTCTTTGAACAACCTTGCAGTTCATCTCTCCACTAGGCACGAGCAGCTCGGAGAAATGCAGGACCTCGACGAGGCCATTGTTCTCGTCCGAGAAGCACTTGACCTTCGCCCGCGGGGACATCCTGATCGGTCAATGTCTTTAAACAACCTTGCAGTTCATCTCTCCACTCGGTATGAGCAGCTCGGGGCAATACAGGACCTCGATGAGGCCATTGTCCTCGACCGAGAAGCACTCGACCCTCGCCTGCAAGGACATCCGGATCGGTCAATGTCTCTAGACAACCTTGCAATTCGTCTCTTTGCTCGGTACAATCAGCTCGGAGAAATGCAGGACCTCGACGAGGCAATTGTCCTCGTCCGAGAAGCACTTGATCTTCGGCCACAAGGACACCCTGGTCGGTCAGGATCATTGGACAACCTTGCTTGTTACCTCTGTAATCGGTTCAGACGGTCGAAAC
>JBBPSD010000916.1:0-14096 GCA_038093415.1 Xerocomellus chrysenteron | reverse complement strand
CAGTTGATAAGTTTTTCGAGATAAGTATATTTAATTCAAATGTGTGTGATATTGGTCACACGTCACTCACTGCCGAACCCTGCCGCCCAGGAGTGGACCCCAGCTGTCAGAATTTAGGATTCTCGATCAAAAAAGAGGCTGGCCCTGCTCGTCAACGGTATACGTGGCACTGCGGGGTGTTCAGGGTTACGGGTAGGATACGCCCGGTGGGATGGTCCCGTACGTGAGTGACGCCGTCGGACGATGATATCATCACTAGAGTTCGACGCATTTGTACGGTGCCATGTGTTGTGCAACCAAACCTTGTCCGGGTCGACGTCGAGTTCTCCCGAACAAGTCGAAGAAGGCGCATCGTTGCTTCCGCGTCGGACGGTGGCGCAAATGGCGTTGAAACGTCGCCGATGGCATGATGATTCAGATTACTAAGAAGTATGTTCCGCGTCTGCGGGTTGCGCTTCAAGCTGTTGGACGTCCCGTCCTGTAGTTTGTCATACACCATTGCTTGCCGATGGATCTATCCTGTGACAAGGCGGCGTCAAAGACGATGTGATGGGTACTCCCAGTTCCGAGTTTCGACGCCGTGTCGTTCATTAATGCATTTCTTGGGTATGGTCCAGGTATGCTATTTCGGTCGACATATGCCATATCCGGTCAACAAGGACCCGCGGGCGGGCGTTGTCTGAGCCTCTGAATTCATGGCGGGGTCTCTTGACGTCACCCGTTTTGCGCGTGACACGCAGGTTATGATATGGAAGGGTCGTGTCGACAGGGGCTGTTAGAAAGGGGTGCCACCAAATGACCAGCTGGCAGCAGCTCACGTACGTCGCGCTTCCCTGCCAAGGAACGCGATAAGGCTTCGACCCCCTTGAGATAAGTAGTATCCAGTACGATGGCGAACGCATACCGTGATCTCGCACTTACGTCCGCAGGCGACATGTCAACAGTGCGGACACATTGAATTGAAGCGTCATCGAGAAAAAATAGCGTGAATGGCATAAATAACGCGTTGGTGTAATGAAGTTCATAAAGATAATCAGCGTTCGATCGTATCTGTGTGGTTTCGTGATCATATGAACGGACGTTTGAAAAAAGGGGCGAGGGCGGAGGTGAGCAAGGTATCCTGATTCAGACCCGGCACCTTTTCTCCCTCCTAGACATCCCACCCACCCATGTCACCGCATGGGTAGAGTGAGACGAACAGTGAGAAATCCTGTCATCGGTCCTCTTCATCCATCCTCGGGAAGCTACCGCCATTTGCGGTATAGTAATGCGGCGAGCCGGCGGCACTTCTGTTTGCGTTGGTACCGGGTGGCAAGAGCTCTCCGCGCTCGTTCACCCGCATGCCTGTGCCTCCACTCGAGAACGAGAAATACGTCGTACTGAGCGTGCCTTCCTTGTTCAAGGGCACACCCAAAGAAGAGGTGCAACTCGACCCATGCTCCGTGAACCGCACCGAGGAGAACTGGGACACGGGCGTCTTGGAACGCATGGAATGGTGTGCCACAGAACCCGACGTCGAGAGCGTGCCCGTAGCTTCCTTCGATCCGAGGGACTCGATGGTCGCCATGCGGCGCACGAAGCCACCCATCATAGCAACATACTCCTCTTCCTCGCCGCTGCTCTCCTCCTCCTCCCCGGATAGCGAAGACCGCGGTTCGGAGGATACCTCGTACAACGCCGGTCCGCCTGGAATGGGCCGCTGGTATCCCTGTGAGAACCCGTGCCCGTCCACTGCCTCACATGGCGACGACGCCTCGGCATACCTCCTCGGTCTCTGAGGATTGTACATGTCCAAATAAGGATAAGTTGGTCCAGAGGCGCCATAACCATAAGAATACAGGGGAGCGTCGTTGTCGTTGTCCTTTTCTTTGATGGATTCGCCGTCGTCGTAGGTGGATGAGAATGACTCCGGACCAACGCTGCCCTGTGAAGCATGTCGAACATGCGCATTCTCCCATTCCAAGGCTGCTTTCCTAATATCGGGGCGGGCACTAGTGCCACGATGTCCAGGTTTCCAGGATGCGCAAGATTGGATCTCAGATGGATCGCAGGGCGGACCGTTTGCCCTCTTAGAATGTGGAGAGACATCAGACAACGTGGTGTCCGACATCACTTCAGTGACTGAAATACGACTCGTTCGTCGGAGCATGTGAGATGCCAACGAGGGTGGTATGACAACACTGACATGCGTCTGGGACGGAGTTTCATACCCGAGTTGCGTTGGTGATGGTCCGTGGTTGATCGCATAACTTGAAGTTCTGCGAGATGTAGGCGGCGAGATCCTCGGAGGTGAAGTGTCCTTGGAAGTGGAATGAGAACGCGAATGACCCGTACAGGAAGTCGAGGGTGCAAGAGTGCTAAATGAGGACTTGGGCAGCGTCATGTTAGACTGACTGAGGGTGCGGCTAGAATCTTCCGATCGCGTGAACCTGAACGTTGATTTTGAAAGATGAGGTGGGGATGAAGGCGAAGTAGGTGAGATATCATCAGGATCAGATGGGCGGTATGGAGAATATTTAGGACTATTCCCGTGTCGTGTCCCGTGATATGAACGCAGGGTGCAGATAAATGAGAGCTGGGATGCAATAACGATCAGAGAATTGTTCAGATCCCGTCAGGGACAAACTCACGGCCATCGTCGACGTCACTACAAGTCGCAGTATTGCAGCAGTTATCCACGCGGAAAAGGGTGCTGTATGACACGGAGAGGCCATCGTATTCGCAGCTGATGCATACCAGGAAATATCGAGGTCCCAACTGCAGAGCTGACTGGGATGCCACATCAAGACAAGAACGAGATTCGTCACGGCACCCGCAGCCAGCAGTAGCAGATAACATGCCCGAAGGAGTGATCTCGTGTACCGCCAAGCGTGAGGATAACTTTGTTGGGGAAATAGTGGCATCAAAATGGAAATGATCACAAGACCAACTGCAAGTGCAGATACGATGCCGAGGACGAGGGCAGAAACACGTTCGGTATCACCCAAACCATCACCGGATCCGAGGAAGTAGCGAACAGTAGTGTACGTTCCCCAGATACCTAAGAACGTAAGTGTAAGAAATGGCACCCAAAAAAAGTGAAAGTGAGCAGCATACCGAAGAGAAGTTCGAAGGCGATGTTGATAGCATGCAAACGACGAAGTTTCATTTTGGTTTGATGATCTTCTACGCTTTTGTGTTCAGCAGCAGTGATTTGATCACCTAAAAGGTTGAGACCAAAATCCCACCCCGACGTCGGTCCATCGGGGTGAGTTGGTTGCCGTTGAATGAGATCCTGGTAAGCCGCAGATACAAACAATTGGCTCGTCGGGCTCCCATCTCGCTCGGGCGCGGGATGAAGGAAAGATGCAGCAGAACGCAAGGGAAGATCTGAGTCTTTCTCGCTGGTGAAAATAGCGTGGTGCAGGCTGAGAGCGGCCATGGCTTTAAAGTGAGCGTGGTGGCAAGGTGAGCCTGAATTAGGATACGTGAAAGATCGTGAGTCTATAAAGGCATGGAGTTGGTGGATAGACACCAAGGGAAAAAGACGAACACTGTTCACTGTGGCATAAATACCTCGATGTTCAAATTTGTGCTACCCTTACGGTCGTGTTCGCGTTGTCTTGCGCTAAAGGGTTATCACGTATGTTTGAGTTTAACCATCCCGCGTCAGTGTTCAGTGGCACAATCAATGTAGAACTTTGGACTGACCTGAGGGTGTCTGTAAGTGGTGAAGACGCTAGTGCAATGTTCGACATGGCTTTGTTTTGCTTTTGATACCGAAACCTTGAAGGTTCTGTCAATTCTACCGACAGACCAATCACAGTGCAGGAATGATGATTCACATCACGTAACTGGAATTGAAAATGAGTCGGCTAGATATAAAAAGTGTATCAGATTGGAAGACAGCGGATCTTATGAAATTAGTCTATCCCTCTTTTTCCATCTCTTTCGTCACTCATGAAACGGCAGTCTTTACAGCGTCAAACTCGTCTATTCCAAGGTTGAGCAAGTTGTTTGCGGGTGAGATGTCGTCAAAGATGGTACGTAGGCTGTGCTTCTGCGCATCAGAGAATCTACCGCCGCACAATACTGAGTACGTGTAAAGTAGTCTGTATACGATAGCTGCATTAGCGAGTACACACCCACCGAATGTTAGCGGCTAACCTTACAACGTTCTCTTGGAACTCGACGTCTCTTTCGTTCTCACCGTCCGCACCAAAAGGAACGGGCTCCACTAGCGCAGATACGAGTGCGTCCAACAGCGAGGAACTGTCTGATGCAGTGTCCCTTTGTAGTGCCTCCATGGCTGTAGGAGAAGTTGATACAGATGCCGGGTCTGAGAGCATGGATGCGTGGGAGTTAGGATGAACTGGCGCATTTGTAGACGAAGGTGTTTGCACGCTCGCAGGTGTACTCGAGGTCTCCCCAGATGTCGGGGTAAGTAACGTATTAATGAGGAAAGCTGTTTTACGCCGTAATGTAATGTCTGAATCTGTCACAGGATATGATGACACGTTCTAGCGAGGCAGCCTAAAACCAACTCACCCTCGAGAGAGTTACGTAGGGCATTCCAACCTTGCAACTCAGTGAACCTTTTCACTGCAGCGGCGTTGTGCTTCAATAGGCCCGACAGCGCGTACATGGCTTTCGATCGAGTGCCTGCAGAGTTGGACGAGGGTGATAAACATACAAGAATGACAGGAATGGGATCCAAGGACGAATACTGGAACAGAAAATGGCTGTCAGTTTCGGTAGTCCATCGATCCAAAGAACGGGATTAGTTTGACTTACGGAGAACTGGGCCGATGGATTGTTCTGCAATGCCGTTCCTAGCACCCATAAAGTTTGTAGCCTCACACCGTCTGTGGTGGAGGGAAGTCCAACAAGACCATGTAGAGGTTCCCACATCTTTAACTTTTGGAGGTCTATGAGGCAGTAAATACCACGTGCAATCGAACGTAAACCCACGCACCGTTTGCATTGTCAATGTTCTCCACGAGCTGTCGGGCAGCTGATCAGTTTCGAAAAGGTCTCTTCAATGTCGCAGGCGTTACATACCATCTCCAAGTCATCCATGGCGGCTATTCGTTGATCTTCATCTTTGGAAACATCGAGAGCAACATCGAGGGCCTCTTTCATCAGCTGTGCATCTGGTTTTCCGAGAATGTAATCGATGATTGCAGGGTCGAGATCTCTTCTCTCGGAGACAGGTGCGCGTTCCCCTTGGGAAGAATGTTCAATACCCCATCGCAGAAGAGACTCCATGTCTTAGTCAGTTACAAGTTACGGACCGACTTAAGAATGATCGATTGATCTCGAGAAGGATCTACTCCTATCTAGCTGGTTCGGCTACTCGGCATCTTTGCGGAGTATGGCGGGGTTTGAATCAAACATGGTGCATCTTTTCTTCCGTTGATTTGTGGTTGTAACGTGTCAAGCTTGGGGTGAGTTTTTGTTTCTGCCTTGTTTGTAGTGATGATATTCCATCTACCATACGTTTTACCACATTCCGAATACACCGTGTGGACAAAACCTTGATTTCAGCCTTGTCTGACCTTTCTGCAGTCGTTACTAGGTCTGGATATGCTAACTGTTGTTTCTAGACGAGACCCGCTATTAATGAGCCTGCAAGAGGTGTGTAATTTATCAATCGTTATCTTCTTTCCGATGAGCTTTATTCGATGGGCGGACCGATCATACTCTTGCCGTCACGTCCCCTTGTGTACAATATGGGGATGGTGAGAGTCCTTGTGGAAATGCATCGAAATCTGATTCTTTTACACCCCGCTATCATGCTGCCACTCATCGCCTTCTTGCAGGATCAGCGATATGCCTTGGTTCTATCATGTCATTACCGTGTGCAGTGCAACGCGTTTTGCATAATAAGGGTTTCGTTGGCGCGTTTTTTGCCTCGCGTGTGTACCACAAGCCATTCATTGGCTGTAGAGAGGAGCGCTGGGGTCACGATGCAGATACAGCCTCTGGATTCGAGCAGGTATATAGCTTGGTACCTTGGCATGGCAGTACTGTTCTCCTATCATCTTTCGACCGTAAGAAATGCATCGAAGAGTCACCCACACAGCCGCGACCGTTACTATTTCACGAACATATTCAGTGGAGCGGTTGGTGAGACCGCAAGACCCCGCCCGAGTCGTTCCGGATGACGCTGCAGCAAAATTCTACTATAACACTGAAGATGCTTATATTCCTCGACAAGACAGCTCCGACATCAGTGGCTACGACCTGACTACTCACGACGACAACGAGCAACACCACTGGCGACGTCTGGATTCACGAGGCGATAGCATCCTGAGCGGTTTGGACGGTCCAGGTGAAGAAGAACACGAAAGGATGAGGAGGAGTCCGGAAAGCATGCGTCAAGGCAGTTCTCTGAACAGGGTAGCAGAGGAAGACGCAGACCCTCCCACAGACTCCAACGACCCACAGCCTGGGCCAGAAGACATTGAAGAGGCTATCGAATGGGAGTTGGAAGAAAACGGGCTGTATGGGGGTGAGCCTTGACCACATATATGTCTTACATTTTCAATGACGGCGTCAATTGTCGTTCAACAGGATCGTACAAGCGACTCTTGGCATTGTATACGTTCGTGCCATTGACAGCGTTGATCACCTTTGCAGTCCTCGCTATATTGCCAGCTCTCGTATGGCCCCATCCAAGTTCTCCTTCTCACTATCCGCCACTCTTCCCCTCGCCCCTCCCAGAGATTCTCCTGTCCTCGGCTATGTTTGCCCTAGCCCACCAGCTGCGCGTTCCTCTTTACGCCGTGTCGTCACTTCTACTTCGCCCTGACATCGCCTCGCTTCTAACTACCTTCTTGCACGTGTTACTCGTTACCCTCTTACGTCTCACATCACTTGCGCTGCTGCATGTCCGTCACAATATGGATAGTCTCAAACCAACGTGGCAGGACCCGTCCTTTCACACCGTATGGTGGCTTTCCTTCAATATCGCGGAGGTCTTGGTGTCCCTCGTACAAGGTTATCAGCAGGTCGCGCTTTACCGCGATGTTATGGTACCTCCTGGTAGGGAACGCGAGTTTTTGGAGCGGCTAAAGGATGGGGCCGCTCCCTTGCAGAGTGATGGAGATCCTGACGAATGGCGGAACTCGGATTCTACCGAGCAACTACCAGAGAATTCCCGAGACAATCTTCGACAACTTGAAGACCAAACCGGAGAAGGCTCGCACAGAAATGCGAATTCGCTCGACTCGCACATTCAACACAATTTCGACAAGTTACTCGCCATAAAAGCAAGAGAAGAGCTCGAGGAGGTATACGGCGTTGCCCCTATCGTACGTCTCGTTCCGCCCATACATTACGCATGTATCGTATCTGACATGCACCCCCAGAAAATTCCTGTCTTCGTGTCGTGCTTGCAGCGTTTCGATTCAATCATTCTCTCCGTCGGTCTCACGCTTTTAGTGTCGGCTGCTTATCTCCGCTCGCCTCTTTCCGTCCCAGTTGCAGATCGTAGGATCATTCCATACCCCATCATCTCTCATAAGCCATTCATGGTCACGTTTCCAACCGTCTTGTTTATCCACACGTCTCTTTCATCTCTTTATACGCCCATGATTCTTCCCCGTATCGGCATCCACACTGCTGCGTACGTTAGTGTTCTCGTCAGCTTGATGTGTTTCTTTGCAGGTCTGGCGGTCTGGGGGGTTTTGTCATAGCCCATAGAGGTTTTCGCTAACGCGGAAACGAAGGGAATGCGCATTGCTTACTCTCGAAAACTGGGTTGGTTATCTATTGATGATGCGTCTTACGGACTTTTGGGTAGATGTAAAAAAACAGTACTACTGATACTGATGAACACTGATTCGTCTCCTCCACACTGACCTGGGAATTATGAAGGTTAAACCACCTGAGCGTCCAAGTCAAGCAGTTCCCTTCTGGTGTACTACAGTCCATGAAGAGAATTCTGAAAGTCCGCCAGCTATGCGTAATCTTCGACGTCCCCGTTGAACAATCCTCCAGCCCAACGTGCGAGGGCACACCCCGATGCACCGAACAAGAACGACCAGTCAAACAAACCTCCAAAAAGCAAATACTGAGGGAGAGAGGAGAACAAGTTAACGTCACCGTCGTTCCCCCCGTCTATACTCGAAGACGAGGAATGAGTAGGAGGGAACATGGTCCCCAGCTGGACTAGTGTGGTGAGAAGATAAATTCCCTGAAATGAAGGGTTATTACAATCGATGCCTTTCTCCGTATGGGACGTGGGAAGCAAACCATGAGTTGTGCTAATAGAAGCAACATCAAAGAGGTGGAGATGTTGCGAGATGTAATTCGGAAAGCCTGATTACAGGATGACCATTCAATGCGCTTTTCTTGATTATTCTCGGAACGGTTCAACTTACCCTTGTGACACCTCTGAGGACTACTCTGACACTACTGAGGATGATGGCTCCCACGAGGACTAGACTAATCTGCCTCGATAACGATGGCACGTCTATGCTTGGCTTCCCAGACGCAGCCGGTAATAGTGAAACCAAGTAAGCGAAAATGTGCGCGATAATATCCCCATAAGAAGACGCTTTCTCGTCCGTGGATGGCGGTGGAGATAGCAAATTCGTTATGGACTGGCAGGGGCGGGTGTGTCAGTGAAAACGGCGGTACGAATAACGTCACATGAACACTTGCACTGAACACCCTACACACGCAATAGACCGCCCATACCCTGCTGAGGATTTTGCCGCGGATGGAGAGCGCGAATTCATTGTTTTCGCGATTGCGTTTCAACGCCGCCACCCTGGTCGTCATTTCTGTTTCGAGGGCTTGCAAGCCGATGATTTCTTGTTGCAAGGAACCGTGATCTAGAGAGAAGGACTTGAATACATTACCCGCCCGGTAACCCGAAAGGTATGAAACCTTACGTGCATCGCGCTTGAAAGTTACCCGGGATATCCAGGAGCCATCGGTCTGAGGCTGTCACGGATACTCAGCCACATCCTAACAGTAAGAGAGAAGCGCACACCTTTGAGGCCCCATATGCATCGAGATCGCGAGTACGCTCACGTAAGTCAGATTGAACCCGCTCGAGAGCGTTCTCCGCCGAAGCGATAGAAGCAGCGGAGGGGAGAGCCCTTTAGCCATATCGATGTGAGGTTTCTCCGGTCGCATTAATCGACGACTTACGCGTTGCGTGTAAATGTGCTCCACGCCCCGTTCACGGCACCCAGACCTGACAGAAGCCCGAGGATGATAGTTCCGAGGACCACCAGCCGAGCAGCGGTCGATGTGAGCGGATTGTACGACGTAAGTTCCGCGGGAAGTGGGATGAATGACAGGACAAAGATAAAGAACACGACGGGGAGCAAAAAGGCGATAGCTCTGATGTTGAGAAGGCTAGGAGTCTCTGCAGAGTCCGATAAATTGTCATGGGTCACGATGCGCGCATGGTGACGAACCTGAGCGATAAGCGAGGACCATGCAGAACGAAGCCGGGATGAGAACAATAATGGTCGATAATAAAAGGAAGAGAGATGCCCTCCACGTGCATAATCGGACACTGGGTGCAACAGCATCGGTCAGGACACTGACAAGCTCGTGTAAGCACCCACTATGGATCGAGAAGGCTGAACCCTTGGCACAGTAGCATCGCGAACAACATACAGCACTCCGTGAAGCACATCGAAAAAGATGATTGCGCAAGGTCGGAGTGCCATGACTTTGTTGAGCTCGACTTTGGCGTTGTCGCCGACTGGGGAAGGGCATCTTGCGTGGCAGGGGCGAGGAACCCAAGGTCACTGTAAAGCCCTCTCTGTAGGAATACGCGACAGCATAGAAAAATGCAGACACTGGTTCAACATTGGTAAGTGCTCGATACGCGAAAGGCGGGTACGAACCTCGCGCCAAGCGACAGCAGCTCTTCCAGTAACATGATCATCATCGTGGTGGAAGGGACATCTAACCCTAACCCTGTTGTAGGGTTTCGGCACTGCCCAGAGGGGTACAGCCATTAATATTCGCCTGCCGCAACACACACCGACCAGACGACGACGGCGACGACGGCGACGCAAGCAACGACATGAACGAACCGAGTCACAAGGCAGAGCCAACGACAAGACTCGACAACGAGCAAGCGACCGGGACCAGCATCTTGCATTCCCAACAACCCCGGCCCTTGGTAAAAAGCCCAATTCCATTCGCTGTTTTCCCCGCGATTACTAACACTGCGCCCAGCAAGAGATCATCTCCGCAGCCCAGAGAGGCGATCTTGCGACCATTCAGCAGCTCATCGAGTCAGACAATGCGACCGTGAATGACAGAGATGACCAAAATGTGTTCGTTGCGCTTGCCGAACGTCCCGCGCTCACGCTGACTGTTGTTCAGCACGCCACTTCACTGGGCTGCGATCAATGCCCAGCTCGCCACTTGTCGATATTTGCTAGAACAAGGCGCCGAAGTCGACGCCGTTGGTGGTGATCTTCAAGCGACCCCGCTCCAATGGGCCGCACGAAACGGATACCTTTACATCGTACACTTGCTCATATCGAATAATGCCGACCCGACCATCACAGACTCCCAAGGGTACAACGCTCTGCATCTGGTCACGCACTCCTCATCTGTAATGCCGCTGCTTTATCTGCTCCATCAACCCGTCAGCGTGGACTCCCGCGACCTGCAGGGGCATACATCACTCATGTGGGCGGCATACCAGGGAGACGCGCTCTCCGTTGACTTGTTGTTGAAACATGGCGCAAATCCTAATCTGAAGGATGATACCGGGCTTTCACCCCTCCACTGGGCTGTGGTAAGAGGAAACAGGGTTATTCTTCGTCGCCTCATCGAGATGGGCGCGGATATCCATGCGAAAGATGCAGAAGGACGAACTCCAAGGGATATGGCTGTCGAACTCAAAAGCTTGGGTGCGTGGAAGCGCGCTATGGAGGAAGGTGGCATGTCCGAATTCGGCGTCAAAAAAACAAAACCACTGAGCGAAGTAGGTGTCCCTTGTACGGCGCTGTATATCTTTGTTGATGTGCTTGGCAGAGAAACACCAAAATCGCGGTCTTCGTGTTACCTTCAATATTCCTGTACATCATCTTTACCACCATGAGTATTCTTCCATGGTATGTCGGTGTAGTATTCGCAATGGCCGAGTTTTTTGCCATGCATCACGTGAGTTAGACCTCCTTTGGATGGACTCCAGCTCATTTACAATGGACCAAAGATTGTTACACGCGTTCTTTTAAACAAGGATAGCTATACGGGAACCGTCAATCAAAGTCCATACTTTGCGGGCATTATTGCTGCGTCAATGCTATGGGTTGGGTACGGCTGGGTTACCAGACTTGTCAGAGGTAATATATCGTTACCATCCAAGCCTTGATTTGATCTTGTCTCACTGTCTTTGGCAGAAATGCCTGAGCATTCATACCTCCATTTAGCTTTCGCACTGGCCTTTGGTCTGTCCGCATACAACTTCTTCCGAGCAATCACTCTTGATCCGGGTGCATGTCCTCGGCCAGCGAACGACGGAGAGCTGAAAGCAGTATGTGCTGTCCCAACAATCTCATTATCGCGTTGATACGAAAATGGTCTAGATAATAGAAGACTTGGCCTCAGATGGACGACTTAATGGTCAAACATTCTGCATTCAATGCATGGTGAGTATCATTTGTACGATGTCGCATATGCTACAAGCCATGTCCAGGCAAGAAAACCCCTTCGGTCGAAACATTGTCGCGTGTGCGACAGGTGTGTCTCAAGAAGCGACCAGTAAGATGGCTATCACCCCTTCTCGATCTTTTCTCACCTCTCCGACATTAGTCACTGCCCATGGGTGTGGAATTGCGGTTCGTTCTCTTGTCGACCAGAGCACCCAATTACTGACTATTTCCCGACAGTCGGTGCAAATAACCATCGTCAATTCCTGCTATTCGTGACAACTCTCGTCATTGGCATCGCCTTATTCGACTACCTCAGCTATGAATGTGAGCCACAAACACAACTCGCTATGTCTTCCTGCTGACCGTCAGCCGCAGTCTTCACCACCGTTTCTTCTCGCGAGCCGACTCCCAGTGACTGCTCAGCCTTCCTATGCGTCATAGTATCCAAGGATGCATTCCTTTTCGTCATTGCGCTATGGTCTACTCTCCAACTCACCTGGACGTCCGTGCTCCTTGTAACGCAGTACTGGCAGGTCGCCCGTCAACTCACCACGTTTGAAGTCTCCAACCTCGGACGGTTCGGTTTCATGGGTGGTCGCGGGGGGCTTGCAGCAGGGGGCGGTGGAGCAGGTCTTCAAATGGGACATCGTCACCAACACCAACATCAGCACGCGTCGGGCTCTGAGCGGAGCGACGAGGACAGCGAAGCAGAAGGCGGGGCTCACAAGCATAATCACCGACATGGCGGTATCTTCTCCATGGCGACCGCGCCGGGGACGTGCGGCGGGTTCATGCTCAACCTACTCGGGCTCGACAGATTTACGCGTGGGAGAGCCGCGCATGGGCTTGCGCTCGCATCGTCGAGTGCGCGCACGAGGAATCCGTTCGATTTCGGCGTCGTGAGGAATTGCAAAGATTTCTGGACGATGGGAAAAGAGGTTGGCGTCGAATATGGGCAATTGTACGATGTTCCGCTTGAAGGATTCGAAGAGGCCAAAAAGAGGAAAGAGATGGAAAGAGGAGAAGTGGAACATGAGCACGATTCAAGGGGCAAAGGCCTCCTGGGAACGCTTGGGTTGAGGATGGGAGGTTCGAGTCGGAGAGGGTACGAACCGCTCAATCAAGTATAGTGTGCTTCGCGCCGACTCCTTGACGATTTCCCTCCATCCTGAGACGATTTATTCTCTCCTCCCTACTTTTGTGTTTTTTGTTTCACCCATAATCACGACGACCCGCACTCTC
The DNA here is from genome assembly GCA_038093415.1 of Xerocomellus chrysenteron. Classification (NCBI taxonomy): domain Eukaryota; kingdom Fungi; phylum Basidiomycota; class Agaricomycetes; order Boletales; family Boletaceae; genus Xerocomellus; species Xerocomellus chrysenteron. The sequence goes on along the minus strand of JBBPSD010000916.1, from coordinate 1,233 downwards.
TGACTGTCCCGTGACGATAGTTCACTTTTACTCAGCCTGCTGCCTCGAATATTGATATGATACCAGTTTGGTCCAGGACTTGGTGACCGAAATTGCTAACATAACCCGCTGTTCTACACGACAATCATAACTCCATGATTTTTCGGTCCGCGACCTCGCGTTTTACAAGGACGGTGCGCATACACCCAAATATATTTTGGTTTTGTTAACGTCACCGTAGTTTACACAGGAAGTTCATACATCTTCGCGAAGTCAATCCCAGCGCTTCTGTGACAACGAATCAACGAACCTCACATATCTGATCGACGATCCTCGATAGAACTATTCTTTCTCGGACCGGTCTACACGAACACACAGAACGACCGAGTCTTTGCTATAGGAACGCGCCTTGTTCAGGTCAATGACCGTGACGGTTGGGAACCTGGTCGTCTTAATTGTGTATTCGATGCCATGTCAGACGATGGCCGACATGTTCGGATCGGACTACCTTCTGAGAACGAGCCGGAAAATCAAGGACGCCAGCAAACAGTTCATAGCTCCAGGTTTCTCAGCAACGACAACGATCGTCGAAAAAAAACCGGTGATCACCTACAGTTTCGATATGGCATAAAACCTGACCAGGTGTCAGTGAAGACAACATCAGCACTTTTGGGAAGACTTACACGACGACGTGATAAAAGGTTTCCTAACAAACGAGTCCAAGAATCAGCAGTAGGAACGCAGCTACAGTCGTCACACGACTGGTTTCTAAGGCCGTGAAAACCACCACTTACATACATAATCACATAGTGCCTCAATTGATGAGACTCCGGTCGTCTGTGAATCATCTAGTAAAATGGATAGACAGTGCCTGCGCCGGCATCGTCGAGTGTGTTGGTGTGCAGGCAAAGGCGATCTGCGCGTTGGAGGTCTTTTGGCTTTGTCGGCGGGTGTATCAGACAAGAAAGGACGCTGGATGACGAGGTTGAGCACGGACAGTTTGACCCGAGGAACCTCTGAAAACCCGTCGATCCTCCACACACCATGAACAAGAAGTGTAGCACAGACAAGCGAGACGTACTTCTTTTCGAGGATGATGCAGAAGCCTGTGAGCGAGTTTTGAGCGTCGAATTGTCGCTTGGTTTGGTTTCCAATGAACTGTGACCGTGCATGATCGTCGAGTTGGATGAGAGATCGAACATCTTCGCCGTGGAAAAGCCAGCGCACAGGCGATCTGTTGTTCGTTATTTTCGT
>JBBPSD010000915.1:0-14096 GCA_038093415.1 Xerocomellus chrysenteron | reverse complement strand
CTACCATCTCCCGGATCCAGAAGCTTCTCAGAAGCTGAAAGGAAGATCATGCCACTTGCAGGCTGATTTCCCGTAGTCAGCGGTGAAGGCGTCTCCTGAGTGTCGCCATTAACAAGGGGTTTGGGAGGCTGGACAACTTCCTCCACCCATATCCGCTCCACAATCCAAAATGCCCGCAATGAACACGTGCTTCGAAGCCTCGTCACGCAATAATTCGACGTACATCAGGGATACGGCGAGTTTTGTGTCTGAGCCTGAATGACGCGGGACGACGATATAACATTGAGAAGAGGACACCGAAGAAGTATACACGTGCGCGAGAGCGGGTGGTGGGGCCGAAGAGGTAGCAGCAGCGAGGAAAATGTATACCCGCCAGTCTGCACTCTGCCTGTGGTGTACCAGCGTTGTGGTTCTAGCCCAAGATATTTGAACCGCAAATTCCCGTTCGTGCTGTAGGTGCGCGAAACGGGTGTCGTGGATGGTAACCGTGCGATGAGTGTTGCACAGGGCAGGACAAGGAGGCGGTGGACATCGACTGAGGGGGTTGGTGCAGCTCCTGGACGAGGCTCGAAAAGGGTAGAGGTTCCACAGTCAACATCCGGTGTGGATCGCAGCAAGGACTGAGCGACCCGACGTCCAATTCAGGGAAGGGCAAGGTCGAGTCATAGAGTGGGTTCACTACATGCATGCCGTCAGATCAGCCAAAGAACTTGAAAAGTGGGTCGAATAACGTACGAATCTTCATTCATCAGGCATGCGGTGAATGGCTGGCTGGGAAGCGTCGATACAACAGCAGGAGTAGGCTGTGACACCCTCACCACCCTCAAGTATGCAATAGGCCGCCCTTCCACGGCCATGGTGTTCGCTTGATCAAAGAGACTCGCACTGACATCGTCGAGGTCTTTTTCAATAGGTCCTCCGCCTGGCCACCGAACAGCCCCCTCCGTCGCGCGTCCCATCAGTCTGTTCCGTGACAGGTGCCTTCTCCACAAGCAGACCCGTGTTCGGAACATCCAGGTGATGGCTCCATTCGAGTTCTAGGGATGGAATAGTGATCGAGGCGTTCCGCAGCCGAGAACAGGTATCGTGTAATTGATTCTCGGGGTCCAACGCTCGATCGTACAAGGAGACGGGTTTTCTGTTGAGTTTGTGTGACCTGTGCTCAATAGGCTTCGGGGGCGTCTTCGCCCTCCACGGGGACGCTTTTGAGAGTGGTTCGTGAGCACGTCTGCAATGGGATCAACTTTCGCACCTTCTTCCTGTCGTTTCTTAGACTGGGTCCGTCATTGTTGGTCGTGTGGTACAAAAGTCAAAAGGTATCGCACCAACAATAAACCTTCAGCCATAGCACTTTTACACAGCCACCAATAGTCGAGCATTTCCGACTGCGACTGAGACTTGCTGGTGAATACACGATTCAGACGACTCGTCAATGACATGCTCCCTAGTAGCTTCACTTGTAGCATTTAACATCAATCCAGCCAAATGGATGCTTATCGTTTCTTCATGTCTTTGTGCCCTGACACGTGGTACTGGTAGAAACGGTACCCACTGGAACAGACTCGACCATCGGGTCAGGAATTGTTCGGACCTAAACGAATTAACTCAGCGCACACGGATGGTGTGAGAACGCTGTATTGGTACCTAAACGAATTAACTCAGCGCACACGGATGGTGTGAGAACGCTATATTGGTACCTAAACGAATTAACTAGGTACTGATGAGTACGAGAACAAGAAAGCGTGAGTATAGCTGGCCAACGTACCTCAGCGCACACGGATGGTGTGAGAACGCTGAGGAAAAAGGTTGGCCAGACGACGCGCGTCCTAGCGCTACAAGATTACGTAAGACGATCAATAAACGTGTGACGAGATGCAAAGGTGCTACAAGATGTGTGATGGTTGTGACGGCCGAGTGAAAAGATTGTAGTATCTAACAGGGATTTCCTGAATGTGGGTGGGGATGCCTCCACTGAGTCGGCGAGCGAACTCCCAATGCTGGATGACAGTGCCAGTACACCGCTTTGCATGGGTGATGGATGCTGCGACGATAGACCCTGGGGAACTTGAAGCAATGGAGCAACCACCGGATGGCTCAGGGACGTCTCAGTGGCAATGAAATGTCCATCACAGATACATCCACCAGCTGACCGACAGTGCTTTCGGCACATGCGGCGGCGGCATAAATGGGCGACTCGAGTGACCTGACACATGCGATGAGCACAGATCACTCGTGAACCGTTGGTGGTTCCTCGTGCGTGGACATCGAGATCCGCTTGAGGAGCAGTCACGGTGGCTGTAAAAATAGTCAACAACTGCTATTGTTCTACTCGTCGACAGAGTACTTACCAGGTTGTGGCATAGTAGGTGATGTTTTTGGACTGCGGCCGAGGCCATCAGCCCAACGATACCAGTTGTGAATTTTACACTATAAAGAACTTGAATGACACGGATGGCTAAAAGGTGATTCATCAAGGACTTACCACATAGTATGGCCGTCCGGCACTGAACTGATTGGATGCTTGGACAAAACAAAGCGGCACCTCCTCACCACCTTGACAACGCCGTGTTACAGGATACGGTGGAGGAATAAAAGGCATCAGAAATGCGACAGCACAGATCTTGAAGTCCAAAATGAGTGGAGGAAAGGGACCATTTCCACGCTGGTGAGCATGATGAAGATCAACTGATGAGTGATTGGCAGTTAGTGGGCGGATGAAAAAGAAAGACTGAACATACCTGTGTGAGCAAAGGGGAAGACATACATGGTTGATGTTGACTCGGAGTGGCTGACAATGTGACGCAGGCAGGTGGGCATGGAAGTGCCTGGAGAATGAGCAGTGGTGTTGAATGGCGGTGGAGGTGACAGCAACAATGATGAAGAGGCCTGGGAGATGAGCGAGAAGTAAAGGGAAAACGGTGGGCAAGGTGGTGGTCACAGTCGGCCAGTGCGTCGCTCACCTTTATAGAGCTTGAGTCTGATATCGATATCTTGATACCTACTGGATATGGAAAGTGCGACAGCATATGACATCATTGACAGTGAGGCTTTCCAGAAAAGGTATACTAGAGTGCGTTCCAATCTGTGAAAGAAACATATATAATCTCACACCATGCCCGCCACTGAGCCAAGTCTCCGCGCACGCTCCTGCTTCATTCTGCACATACGACATACTTACTGGTTGAATAAGGTACGATTGATCTTGCATCAGGTATGGCGGGCATGGCGGGCATGACTGATGTACCCTTTACAGTCTGTCAGTCCATCTACAGTACTTGAAGTCTTAGCCTACTACGCAACGCAGTACATCCCAAATGACGGGTAAGTTAGATCTCTCTGGTGGGTATCATGCGTTCATTTAATAGGTTCTTTGTCAGATACTATCCCACGTCGCCAATATCCATCGTGGAGGAGTGTCTCTCTCCCTCCATGGACCATGCGACTCGGACATTCTCAACCTGCACCATTGATTTCAATCGGCCATCTACAACGACACTGTGCAAGTCAGTCACCATCAGCAATATCGCTCGCAGAGTCTGGATCCAAGGCACAGTCTGCCGCACCCATGTTGATTGGCTCACGCCAAACTCCGCCCCGTCGTTCACCGTCCGTGATATCTCTCACAGACTCAGAACCTGATGTGGAAGCTGCCCAAGCCGCCCCTTCGATTTTGATTGGTCCTGCACAGCACCATCACCGTCCTGCACTACATATTCCCACCAGACATTGGCCAAGTCGCTCACCATCAGTGATCTCATTGACGGATTCAGAGTCGGAGGACATGCAGGGAGATCAGATGCCTTCCCCCCCGCCTCAAGCAACTTGCGTTAAACCAGGAAGCCACGCGTGTGTCCGTGCCCACGGTGGCTCACAGGCGGACCCAATCATTGTGGAAGACGTTCATCTATGGCCAACTGACTTCCATGTCTGCGATATAGCACAGTTTATCAGACTCACCCGCCTTCCTCGCCGACAGCAGAAACTGCGAACATTTTTCGAGGAGTACTTTGGCGTCCCATACTCACCACAAACGTTCAGGCGGACGTGACACCTTTGGGAGCACCAGGAGAACAAGAGACTCCACACACAGTTCATCGATTATGGACGGTCAGAGAAGGGTCGGTGGGCCATGTTCATGACAGAGGCAAAACACGCATTCTAGTAGTATTCATCTCTCTTTGGTTTTTCACTCCCTGTCATTATCTCGTTATGTATCGATATTGTACTATTCGATTTGTACCTAAGCAATGTAGCAAGTCGCAGTCGGGTATGGTCTTGCTGTCTGCAAGTGCCAGTGTGCGCGCTCGGTATTCTCAGCCTATGCAACATTGCACAGGGCTCGCCTGGAGCCTCGCATGTGAGATCGTCCTCCTCACCATGCACTGAGCATTTCTGCTCGCGTTCTGACATGTGTCTGGGCTGTTTTGACACGCATCCGGCGTCCTCGTCACACCTACGCGCTCCCAACACATGTGCTTAGCCTCCATCGTGTTCCTCATCACAGCTCGCAACTGCATTCCTCTCCCCCTCGAGCTGCAGGCTCTGGGGCCCCTGCGGTCGGTGCACTGGCTCGTCGGGTGGTAGTGGAAGGTCTGTGGAGTGTACAGGTATGCCGTCAACGTCTGTTCCATCGCACTGATTGCATTCATCAGCTCTCGTCATTGATCGTCCATGGTGGGCCTCTCCCATCATCGTCGACATCGCCCAACACCTTCGACTCAATCGTATTGGCCGCTGTAACCCTCGTGCGCCAGATTTCTTCGTCACCGCCACTTGTACCCGTCATTGTCGACATTGCCCAGGGAGAGGAATGTGCGAGCTGCGAAGACGGACCCACCACAGCCAAAACGGGTGTGTCTGGAGCATCGGAGGATAACGAGGATGCTAGGGAGAGGCCGATCATCCAGACCAGCCGGGTGACAAAACGGCTGCGGTAGGTAACCCCAAGGGCACTCTAGAATGAGAGAACGAGCACGTTGACGATACGAACCTGGCAGGTCAAAATCGGAGACCAGGAGGCCAGTCAGACCCAGAGGAGACATCAAGAGATGTTGAGGGTGATCGGTGGCCCGAGAGCAATGGCAACAATGGCGTCGGATACGACGGGAGACGGCGGAACATACGGCACAATGAGCGACGCACGCTAACTGGAGACGAGGCACGTCAGCATGGACGGTACAAGCGCACAACGAGCGACGCACCTAGGCCATCCACGCCACACCCACCAGGTCGGCTGCATACTGTGATGCGTCGACATCGCCCGTGGCCTCTGCGCCCTCTTGACACCTTTGACTCGATCGCATTGGCCGCTGTAACCATAGCACGCTCATACCAGGGAAGGCAGCAGGAAGGCACGGTGGGGAAACAAAGGATCAGGGGTACATCTGAGCGCTCCAGCGAGGGGATGGAGGCTTATATAAATCATGGCGGCTGACCGCATGGCTGACAATGAGGCTAACACTGTAGGGCAGGCCTGACACAGGAGAAAGGGGCAGTGCCGATGGAATGAGCAGGCGTCGTCATCCTAGGAAAACACAGCGACAATGTGAAAAAGCGCGATGTGCTGCGGGGCCGACAGGCAGGGATTATGTCCTGCCATACTACCGTGACCAATGTGACCAATGTGAGAGTCACGTTCGGACGTTTGGACATGCTCGGATGTTCGGATGTTCGGAAACTCCATTTCGTGGACTTTTTGCTTTCTCCTTTCGGCTTCCAGAAGTTAAATAAAATCCTGACATGCAGTCCATTTCAGAACCATGTAGCGCCCAAAAAAATAAAGACGTTAAGCTCTCGGCACGGGGTTGTCTCGTCCACTGTCTGCTGAAGAGTCTCAAGCCATCGCGTCTCTTAATCGATGTCCACCCAACGATGAGCCAGGTGCATAGTTTTCGAGATTTCCCAGCAAGACGATGACCTACTTTCACAGTCCCAAATCCACTCGTTGACTGGAGTTGCAGCCAAGTCGACACAGCTCCGGATCAACGCCTTATACAGGCGCACTGGTGAAGTTGACATCCGTGCGATCGAATGTGCAAGAAGAAATCCTTCTGTATGCCATGGTAAGTAGATAGTTGTTCGATTTTGTTTCTCGAGTCGCCTCAGTTTTACTTGGTCGAACGAAGCAGAGATGGCTCCATGAAGTGTGCAATGTCGAAGTATCAGGTTTCAATGTGCGGCAACGTTCTACCGTGTCACCGTTCGTGTTCCGCACGTTGAAACGTGCAGGCTAATGTCGAACCTTTGTTGTTTCGTTGCTTACCCTCGAGTGAATTGAGCCTGCTTACAAGATATGGATAGGGGAGAATTAGCAGGCCCATTAGTTCGTGTTCGTCAACGGGTCTCATTTCAATAGAATGACTGCACGGCGGCTTTTGGGCTGGTCTCATGAAGTCCATTGAACCCGTTGGTGTCCGGAGCCCGTTGATGTCTGACCACACTGCTTATAACATTTTTCGACGAGACCCAGGAGTAGTACAAGAGTCAAGAGTAAGTAACAGTCCCTACCAAATTAGGATATGTAGCTCAGTTGGAGATGCACATTTATGTAAAGTCCACCGCTACAACGTTCTGAAATGGACTGTAAATGGTTGAAAAGTGACCCGACCTCTGACGGTCAGATTAAAATGAAAATGCCTCCAAAGATAAATGCCATCAATACGTAGCGAAGATCAACGAAGATGTTTGGGGGGTGTACATCCGTTTGCTCCACTCAAGTCAGTCGCCATGGGGGAAACTCTCGTTCATCTGAATCACTCCTGCTGAGAATTGGTATAGACATCAAAAGACGGAAAGCAACATGCCCAGAGATGAAATAATCTCTACAAGGAACCTACAGCTTCGCTACGACGGTATCCTTCGGGGAGCTCTTGTGAGACTGGGTCAATGATTTCCAGATGATGTCTGTGACGGCATCAGGGTGAGTCTGAAGCATCTAATGATTCGCATGTTTACGATCAGAGAGGCTCGATCCAGATATGGGAGATGTGCATGTACCATGTGTCCTGCCCCAGGTAACCTTGTTACGCTCGCAAAATTTGATATCCCCCTAGAAGCGACATGAAGCACATCTTGCTGCCACTCCTCAGGTCTGTGGGGTCGTGGTCAGTATATTTCTGCCATAGCAGGAGTTTCATGGACCACGGCACTCACAAGAAATCCATCACTGCACCAAATGTGATGTGTGTTGGAATTTCCTTCAAGACGTGGTGCAAGTGCCTGTATGCGATACCACATGACACGCGATCTCTAAAAATAGCCTACAGTAATTCGTCAACCTTTCCTTAGATGGACAGAAAAGACTAGCAACTCACGGCCTCTTGTTTTCTCGTACACTTGAGCGTCACACCGTCTTTCAGGTCAGGGTATTCTGCAGTAGGTAGTGGTCGAAGACCGTGCTCCTGTTCACGACAAGGCCAGTCATATATAAATGTCAGGAAAGTGAAGTGAAACTTACAATGAGTATCTTCAGAATGCGTTCGTCCCATGTACGCATAGTCGGTCGTACTCTCAATGCCTGAAACGCCTCCTCTGAGCTGGGCCAGATATCCCTCCGTTTAGCCGCGATCTTGGGGTATTCGAAACCCCAGTCTCCGAGGTTCTCTCCTGATGACAAGGACGGCTCAAACAGATGTAACGATGAAATTGCGAGCAATGGATAGTACGTGGGCGCTAAGATGCTTTGGGTGTTCTAAGGTGAGCTGCTCATGCAAGAAATCGATACGGCAGACCACTCGACTCACGCGGAATGACCCCCTATACAGTGTCCCACAAGGGACAATCTACGCTTTGAGAAATCAACATCCACACCAGTACCTAGCCCCGCTAAGAATGCATGGACGCCTCGAGCATGGAGTTCCCATGAATCTGCACACATTCCAAAAGAATGGAATTAGTGCCATGATTGTAAATAAATGTGAATCTTACATATGTCGTATCCCTGCAGAAGGGTCTCTTCGTTGAGTATGGCGGAATCTCCTTGATTTGGCATGTCGAGCGACCACATGTCATGGAACCGAACAGTCCTCCGTGCCGCTGCTTGTTGATTCTGAAAGAGTTGCTGGATCGTCGGCTCCCAGTGCTCCTTATGAGCTCCGTTTCCGGGCATGAACACGAGCGTGAGGACGTCTTCCCGGTGCTTGGAAAAATCATCACGGTCGATCGCGTCTGGACATTCCCCGATCCAGTACCGTTTTGCGACGATTTGAAATTGGAAACGTGGACGGGGATCGAACACATAGCTCTTTGAGAGCACGGGAACAGAGCCAATGGTCATAGTGCAGAGCAACGGCAATAACCTTCAACTTGAAGTGTCCCTTGGCTATATCTATCTCATGGCAGTAGCGAGTTCTGCTTCTTTTATTCAATGATGCGGTGCCGTCTAAGATAAACGAGCCACTTTTCGGCGGTCCTTGACCTTTTCGGTATTAATGACGTTTGAAAAGAGCCTGAGGTTCAACCTTAAACGTCAACCTTCAAGTGCCGCACACCGAGCCCTTCTCCTTTCGCGGCTCACTGCAAAGGGTATAACATGTACAATGACTAGTGCTGGCGTGGTTTTGCAGGGCAAGTTTGCCATCCACTGCTGCTTGGTTTCCTCGGTTACACGAGTGCTATGTTGTACAATGTTGAACGTTGATGTTAAGTACCACACAAAGTTGACACAAAGTCTGGGAAAGTCGGCGTCGGTTAGTCTGGTGCGTCAGTACTAGTGCGCACGCCGCACACTTACTAATCACAAGGCTTCGACTTCGATCCATCGTCAATACTCCAATCATATTGTAGAGTCACCAGGAAGTGTCCCAGACCGGGATGACCGCACTTTGTGAGGTTCCTGCGGACTAGTATGTACCCGGACCCGGCCTAAGTCTTGACGGCCTTTGTTGGCCACTCCCATAATGATATTATCCCCCGAAGAACACCGAGAGATGGCAGCACGTTTTCACATCTTGCGTGTCAACCAACTTGCGTGCCAGGCCGCATCGATCCCCACTTTCAAGTTGAAGTAGCTGGATCCGACTGGACCGCTGGCTAAGACTCTTTCGCAGACGCAAATCGTCAAGTTGGGAATGGCTGGCTCAGAGTGTTCACTGCCAGGGCGTCACGGTCGCACACTCTGTTGTTTTCCTTCAGCAGACCCCGACTGGTAGGATGGGTGCTCGATGTGATGGCCCATGATGGTATGATCTTTCCTTGCAGTCATCGCCGATCAAGTAAAACGATGAATACCTTCAAAGTTCAATGTCACTAATGCAGAGCAGAGATCGACAAGCATGGTGGGGGGTGCACATCCGCTGGCCCACCCCACGAATTATTATTATTCGCTATAGGAAGTAGATTTCCCATTTATCCGAGGATAAAAACATTACAAGATGGAAAAAAAGCACGCCTAGAAATGAAACTATAAGGGGCCTATAGCTTCGCTACGACGGCATCCTTTGGGGAGCTCTCGCGAGACTGCGTCAATGATTTCCAGATGACGTCGGCAACGGCATCAGGGTGAGTCTGTACCATCTAATGATTCACATGCTTTCGATTAGCGAGAGGCTCGATTCAAAGATATGGGAGATGAGGATGTACCATGTGTCCTGCCCCAGGTACCCTTGTCACGCTTGCAAAATTTGATATCCCCCCAGAAGCGACATAAAGCGCATTTTGCTGCCTCTCCTCCGGTCTGTGTTGTCGTGGTCAATAGATTTCTGCCATAGCACGAGTTTGATGGGCCCTAGTACTCACATGAAATCCATGACTGTACCATACGTGATATGTGTTGGAATTTCCTTCAGGACATGGGGGAAGTGCCCGTATGCAATACCACTTGACATGCAATCTCTATAGCAAGCCTACAGATACATGTCAAACCCTCACTTCTATACGAGATTGGCAGGAGAAAATAATTCACTCACGGCCTCTTGTTTTCTCGTACACTTGAGCGTCACGCCCTCTTTCAGGTCAGGGTATTCTGCAGAAGGTAGTGGTCGAAACCCGTGCACCTGTTCATGATAAGGCGGTCATATATAGATGTGAGGACAGCGAAGCGAAACCTACAATGAAGATCTTTAGGATGCGTTCATCCCATTCACAGAATCTTGGTCGCACCTTGAATTCTTGAAACGCCTCCTCTAAGCTAGGCCAGATATCCTTCCGTTTAGCCACGATTCCAGAGAGGTACAAGCTCAAGTTCTGGAGCTTCTCTCCCACTAAAAAGGACGGCTCCAACAGATGTAACGACGAAATTTGGAGCAATGGGTAGTACGTGGCCGCTAAGATGCTTGGGACGATGTAAGGTGAGCTGCTCATGCAAGAATCGATGCGGCCGACCACTCGACTCACGCTACAGGACCCCCCACAGAGTGTCCAACAAGGGCTAATTTACGCTTCGAGAAATCAACATCCAAACCAGTACCTAGCCCCGCTAAGAACGCATGAACGCCTCGAGCATGGTGTTCCCATGAGACTGCATACAATGGAATTAATGTTCATGACTGTGAAAAACATGAGAATCTTACATATGTCATATCCCGACCGAAGGGTCTCTTCGTTGAGTATGGCGGAATCTCCTTGATTTGGCATGTCGAGCGACCACATGTCATGGAACCGAACAGTCCTCTGTGGGGCTGTTTTTTGGTTCTCAAAAAGCCGTTGGATCGTTGGCTCCCAATGCTCCTTTTGAGCCCCGTTTCCGCTTGTGAGTACCAACGTGAGGACATCCTCCCACTGGCAAGTCTTCGAAAAATTATCACGACCGATCCCGTCTGGACGTTCTTCGATCCAGTATCGTTTTGCGGCGATTCGAAATGGCAATCGTGGGCGGGGATCGAACACATAGCTCTTTGAGAGCACGGAAACAGAGCAAATGGTCATCGGGCAGAGCAGCGGAAATGACCTTCTGGTGTCCCTTGGGTTCACTTATAAGTATCTCCAGTAACGGTACGCTGTTGCAAGGTCATTATGTAACTCACATGTTGACCCTCAGCTTCTTTTATTCATCATGCCGTGAAATCGAGGGCAACAGTACATCAGGAGACCTCAAAAATGCCGTACTCATTCCACGACACTTTTGTGAGTTTCTCATTGGCCAAAATGACCATAAGCGACTCCAAAATGGTAAGCGAACTCTAAGCGAGCTCGATGAGCGCTTATGAGTTGCTGATGCTAGTACCGTCATATGGGACGATTCTTCAACTTGTCCCGCGGAAGGGAGAGCTGAATCTGATTGGCTGTGTTGAGGCTCACCTTCTTCGTGTTCTCCATGCCTTATCAATATATCCCGCAAGCTGCGAAACAGCAGATAGTTGACAAAGAAATGGCTGCTCACATGAGAACGAAGAAATTTGCCGAACAGTGGTCCGGACCGGAATCAGTGAGCAAAGCAGTATGTAATCATAAGTAACAGGTTAGCCCTATTTGAATTTGCGCCACTATAATCGAAGGCTCGACAAATCCGCCTTCATCAAGTTGTATGATCGTGTCTGCCGTTGAACTGTAGTACGCGTCTCGCCCTCAATTTACGCTGGTTTGACGATGAGTTTGCCCGCTCATACACAACCACATAACATCGTCTGCGATTGTGCATTCGCAAATTTCAAGAGGTCTTCAAAACGTGAGCTCCACAGATATGCCGACAACGAAACATTCGAGCTCGAAGAACTTTTCACGCGGTCCGCTTTCAGAAGATGAGTTACGAGGAAAATCCGCTTCCAAAATTCACAGATTTCATGCTGCACGACAGCAATCGTCTTCATCTCTCTCTCTTCATGTCTTCATCATGTATCATGTGTACTCTACCATGTGTACAAATTCTCTATCTATGTTGTTGCCTTGTTGACATAGTAGTAAATAATTGCGAACTCTATTGTCTTCCTTCAACGAGCCGCGATTGGTACGATGGGTGCTCAAAGTGATCTTCCTTGCATCCATGCATCTCCTCGCCGATCACGCAAAACGATGATGCCCCCAAAGTTCAACGTCATCAATACCTAGCGGAGGCCGACGAGGATGGTAGGGGGCGCACATCTGCTGGCCCACCCCACAAAGTGTTCAAGTCTGTCGCCGTGGATAAAGGAGATTTCCTGAAGCATCGAACAATCATGCAAATTTCACAAGACAGGAAACAACGGGCCTAGAAATGAAATAATCTCTACAAGGGGCCTACAGCTTCGCTACGACGGTATCATTCGGAGAGCTCTCGTGAGGCTGGGTCAACGATTTCCAGATAACGTCGGCGACGGCATCAGGGTGAGTCTGTACCATCTAATGATTCGCCTCTGATCAGCAAGAGGCTCAATTCAGAGATATGGGAGATAGGACGTACCATGTGTCCTGCTCCGGGTACCTTTGTCACGCTCGCAAAATTTGATATCCCCCCAGAAGCGACATAAAGCGCATTTTGCTGCCTCTCCTCCGGTCTGTGTTGTCGTGGTCAATAGATTTCTGCCATAGCAGGAATTTGGTGGGCCCTAGTACTCACATGAAATCCATGACAGTACCGTATGTGATGTGTGTTGGGATTTCCTTCAAGACGTAGGGGAAGTATCTGTATGCAATACCACATGACATGTGATCTCTAAAAGTAGCCTACAGATATCCGTCAACCTTCGCTTCGATGCGAGATCGACAGAAAAGACCAGTCACTCACGGCCTCGTGTTTTCTCGTACACTTGAGCGTCACACCTTCTTTCAGGTCAGGGTATTCTGCAGTAGGTAACGGTCGAACACCGTGCTCCTGTTCACAACGAGGCCAGTCATATATAAATGTGAGGAAAGTGAAGTACTAAAACTTACAACGAATATCTTCAGAATGCGTTCGTCCCATATACGCGTCGTCGGTCGTACCCTCAATGCCTGAAACACTTCGTCTGAGCTGGGCCAAATATCCCTCCGTTTAGCCACGACCTCAGAGAGGTGCAAGCCCAAGTTCTGGAGCCTCTCTCCTACTAAAAAAGATGGCTCTAACAAATGTAACGACGAAATTTTGAGCAATGGGTAGTACGTGGTCGCTAAGATGCTTGGGGGGATCTGAGGTGAGCTGCTGATGCAAGAAATCGATGCAGCCGACCACTCGACTCACGCTGCAGGACCTCCCATAGAGTGTCCAACAAGGGCCAATCTACGCTTCGAGAAATCAACATCCACACCAGTACCTAGCCCCGCTAAGAACGCGTGGACGCCTCGAGCATGGTGTTCCAATGAAACTGCATATATTCCAAAGGGAATGGAATTAATTTGAATTTTCATGACTGTGAAAAAAATGTGCATCTTACATATGTCATATCTCCACAGAAGGGTCTCTTCGTTGAGTATGGCGGAATCTCCTTGATTTGGCATGTCGAGCGACCACATGTCATGGAACCGAACAGTCCTCCGTGAGGCTGTTTGTTGATTGTCAAAAAGCCGTTGGATCGTTGGCTCCCAGTGCTCCTTATGAGCTCCGTTTCCGTGCATGAACACGAGCGTGAGGTCATCCTCCCGAGGCTTGGTATCACAGTCGATCGCGTCTGGAAATTCCTCGATCCAGTATCGTTTTGCGACGATCCGAAATGGGAAAAGTGGACGGGGATCGAGCACATAGCTCTTTGAGAGCACGGGATTGGAACCGGTCGTCATACGAGAAGCACAGAGGAGCGGATGCAAAAATGCTCAAACATTGGGGTCACTTACATCACAGAAGGTTGTATTGGCCCAGAACTTTTGACGTACAGAATAATTGTGAAATATACATCGCCGACTTATCCCAATTTGGTAAGTGTTTTGGTTCATTGCAACTGACTCCTCAGGCCTCAGTCTCGTCGAAAAAATCATTCGTAAATAAACAGTGTTCCGGCATGTCTTGTGCAAGGAGTAAGACGACGGGCTTGAGGTCTGAGTATTTGTGTGACGAGACAATTTCGTCCTGAGAGCTTCCCAGATTTCAATTTAACTCCGAACACCTCTTACTTAAATTTTGGAAGCACTACACGCTCTGAAATAGAGCAATAGCGGGTCTCAAGCCAGACTACTAGTTATGAACTAGTTATCGGTAAGTGTAGTTCGTCATCGCTTGAAGTTCACGCTCCGACTAAAAACTCATCCCCTTCGCCCTCATCGTCGAACACACC
>JBBPSD010000914.1:0-14114 GCA_038093415.1 Xerocomellus chrysenteron | reverse complement strand
CACCCGTCCGACTTTCCCAACGGCGTACACGTCATCGTAAAAGGAAGATACCCCGTCACGACATGGTACGTCTCCACCTCCCTTCCCTATCACCGCTCACCCTGTCATCAGCCACGACAAGTCAATAGCAACCGGAACCGTAGCAGCTGCCATGTCACTCAGGCAGTGGATGGAGCTCTCTCTCAGCGGGGACGAGGTCACCGTCGAGTTACTGCCCGCCTCGCCACATCCCGACGCCCCTCCCTTCCTACAATCGATCGACTTCGTCGCGAGCTTCTGGAAGAAGAATTACGAGAACACCACGCCTTATGACCAGGAGGAGATGATTTCAAAGCTCCTCAATGCGTACAGCGGCCTCGTCTTCGCACCCGGAGCGACCCTCACCGTGGATTTCAAAGGTGATAAATTGAAACTCACCGTCGCCTCGTTAGGCATACTCGAGCTTGCCGACGAGCAGAAAGGCGGGCGGAGAAACACTTCAAGACATATCGAGATGGGCGTGATGATGCAGAAGACGGACATCACCATCATGAAAGAGGGTGGAAGTCCGATGAGGATCAAGGCAAGCGCCAAGAGGTACGTTGTTGATGTTACACGAACGGTTGTCCTCATTTTCTCTCAGAGCCGCTACGAACGCGATCATTTCGCCCAACTTTAAATTCGAGGATATGGGTATCGGAGGTCTCGACAAGGAGTTTAATGACATCTTTCGTCGTGCCTTTGCCTCGCGCGTCTTCCCCCCAGCCCTCGTCGAGAAGCTCGGGATTCAGCACGTAAAAGGTTTGTTCCCTCCCGAGCACACCAGATCACTCGACGAGTGTGTACTCCACAGGTATCCTACTACACGGACCTCCTGGAACGGGTAAAACTCTCATTGCCCGTCAAATTGGGAAAATGTTAAATGCCCGAGAGCCCAAAGTGGTGAATGGGCCCGAAATTCTCAATAAATACGTCGGTGCTTCCGAAGAGAATGTTCGAAAGCTCTTCGAGGACGCCGAGAAGGAGGCGAGTCCCCATCCGCTCTTATCACTGGCTGAAGCTAATACCAAATACTGTTGTAGTACAAAGAAAAGGGCGACGAGAGTGGTTTGCACATCATCATTTTCGACGAGCTGGATGCTATCTTCAAACAGCGTGGTTCAACCAACAGCGGGACTGGCGTGGGCGACACTGTTGTCAACCAGCTCTTGTCCAAGGTATAGTGCATCTGTTTCTCAAGTTCTCGAAAGTGCTCACTCTGGTCCTAGATGGACGGTGTCGACAGACTGAACAACATCCTTGTTATCGGTATGACGAACAGGGTGGACATGATTGACGAGGCACTGCTACGACCAGGTCGTCTCGAAGTCCACATGGAAATCTCACTTCCTGACGCCGAGGGCCGGTATCAAATCCTTCGCATCCATACAGCCAAGATGCGGACCAACAAGGTAATGGACAATGACGTCGACCTCCAAGAGTTCGCACAGTTGATGAAGAACTACTCTGGCGCTGAAATCGAGGGCTTCGTCAAGAGCGCGACGAGTTTTGCATTCAATCGCCATGTAAAGGTTGGGACTTTTGCGGGCATTTCAGACGACGTGGAGAATTTGAGAGTAAACCGGCATGATTTCTCCCAAGCGCTGGAAGAAATTAAACCGGCCTTTGGTACTACAGAAGAGGAGATTCAAGAAGTGATCCAGAATGGGATTATCGAGTTTGATTCCGAGATCCACGTGCGTCGTGAAGCGCTCATGCTTCGGGACCTGCTGAGATGCCTTTTAGGAAATATTGGAAAAGGGGAAGCTGTTCGTCAACCAGGTTGCCAAATCTGAGCGGACGCCGCGGGTTAGCGTCCTTTTGAACGGACTACCTGGATCTGGCAAGACGGTCTTGGCTGCTACGATTGCATGGCGGTCGGAATTCCCGTTCGTGAAAATCATCTCACCTGATCGGATGGTCGGCTTTTCGGAAGCACAAAAAATTGCCGCTATCACGAAAACATTCAACGACAGTTATAAGAGTCCGTTGAGTGTTATAATCGTAGACAGCCTAGAGCGCCTGCTAGGTAAATTTACCGTCATGTGCCTTGAAAGGATATTGACAAGTCGACAGATTGGACGTATTTGGGCAGTAGGTTCTCGAATGCCGTTCTTCAAGCATTATTAGTACTCATTGCACGGAGACCTCCGAAGGTCAGCACTGTTATCTGCTGTCTGCATTGACAGATCCTGAGTATCTGCGTTGCAGGGCCGCCGCCTCCTGGTGCTGGCAACTTCGTCCCTGGGCCAGCATATCACAGACCTAGGATTCTCGGAGGTATTCGATGCTTCCATCAAAGCTCCGCCTATCTCGCACCTCGGACAACTAGAGGCCGTTCTCCGATCGGTCGAGCTCTTCGCCGACGACTCAGAGCTACGCGAAACCCTCCGTCAGCTATCCAGTGTCGGATTCCCGCGGAACGCCTCTGAAGCGGAAACGCCGACATTGCCACTATTGGTAGGTATCAAGAAGTTGCTGAGTATCATCGAGATGGCGCGGCAGGAACCCGAGAGCGCTGGGCAACGGCTCATGAACGGATTGTTCTGATCCGGATCGCTACTAGAGGCGGCGGAGCTATTTCTGTCGTCGTCGGACTTGTACACTAGTTTCACTGTACCCATAGCTGATCCCCACGATCTACCATGTTCGGCTGATCTTTGGTATCGTTCTCGTTCCATGTCTGGACCGCTTGAGTTTGTCTAGGTCCGCTTGTCGAACAGCTCCAAGAAAGGCATATTATTCCCACATTCAGGTAGCAGAGACGCTGAGGGGTTCAGCTGACCTTCTACAGGATTGGCAGCGAGCCATTCGTGCTCTAGTTCTCCATCGTCCTCGTCCTCGCTCGTCGTACCCCTGGTGCACAAGATCCGATGTCTACCGTAGAGATCATACAAGATCCTCCACATCTCTCCCCACTACCCCGCTCTGCATCTCAGCCCAAACCCAAAGGCATCCTCAAGAACGCCGTGCCACAAACGGGAGGACAACAACAACAGTTCGTGTCTTCTTTTCCTCATTACCGACGTGTCTGACGTGTCGCGTCTTGTAGCAATCTACAATGGGACGAGGCCAACATTGCGTTGACGGAGATTCAGAAAGATAGTCTCATGAAGATCACAGAGCCCAAGACGCCATACGTCCGATACAATGCCGAGACGGACGAAGTCGAAGGTGGTACGTGGCCCGTTTGCACGGTTCAGTCCTACGAACACGTCGTGGTTGACGGACGGCCCCTCTTCTGCGTGTAGATTACGATATACCCGACCTCCATCTCGGCGCGCGCGCGCAATCGCCGAACAACGTCATTCCGAGAGCAGAGTCCCCCACGAGCATGGTAGCTTCTGGTCCGTCTTCGCGTCGCGCGTCGTTGTCGAGCGTGGGTAGGAACTCGTCGGGACGTTCTGGGAGCGCTACGTCGAGCCGAAGCACGTCGTTTAACCTCCCGAACGAAGCGAGGGGCGAGATCAGGGCTTCCGGTGCGGAGGCGGGGGAGGAGATCGAGGCGGAGGAGATGGACGAGGAAGGTAGGGCGGGATTTTGGCTGGCTTGTTCGGGGGCTGATCGGGGGGGTTGTGTGTATTTAGCTGCTGAGAAGCATGCTGCGTTTGTCAAAGCGCGCGGACGGCACTATTCGAACGAGGCAGAGGCTATGAAGGTATGTGTGTGATCTGTGGCGGTGAGCGGTTGTCGATTGATGGACACCATAGAAAGCAGCGTCGTTCATGGACGAAGACGAAGACGAAGCAAACAAAGCGGAAGTGGGCGGGGACGGTGATTTTGATGTAGAGGATCTCGAGGCCGACGAGCCACAGGTTGCTGATAACGTCCCGTACCGAGTGGTCAACGGCGACGCCCACGGGGGACGAGGATGATTGATCGTTTCGTTCCCTCGGCGCTCGCAATTCGGTTGGTTGTGTATGTTATTAGCAACGAATCGGTCACCCCTGCTAGGAACGGTTTTTACTTCTTGTCTGTGTATTCGTTCGCTTCATTTATGATGGATTGATGAGCGTTTTATAATGTACATACAGTCCACGTATTCAATCCTTTTGGACGACTTGGGGGTTGGCGAGACAGGGGTGAGAGCTGTCGGGGAACGGGATATTTCTAGCCAACTTCATCTGGGGTCGGCTTTGTGGCAGGATGGGGGGGAATGCAGATCTTGATGAACACGTCAATATTTCATTTTGTGGCGGTAAGAGATATGCGCCGTTCTCATTCCTGCCTCCGGAAATCCCCACTAAGAGTACCGTCTGAACTTGATCAGGACGTGGCACAAGACCTGATGTTTGTACATCCCCCGCCAGATTGATACCATGTCCGCCCTCCGGTTTAGATCCGTGCGATTCACGTGACTGTGATCGGTGATAATTTCCGATCCGCATATCAGCCTGGCCCGAGTCCGTCCGACTGATCTAGAAAAAAACCACACCAGCCCATCAACAAAAAACCATGGCTCTGGACGCCTCAGGAAAAGGCCTCCTCCTCAAGGCCGACCTCGTCGCAGACACCTATCGGGACGAAGTCAAAGCGTTCCTCGCGCGATCGGCGACACCGCCGACGCTCGTCGGTATTCTCGGGACGTCGGGGGGCCCGAGCAAATTTTATGCCGAGTTCACGCGGAAACAGTGCGACGAGCTCGGTGTGCGGTTCGTGCTCAAGACGGTTGGTTCGGCGGAGAGCGCTGAGCGGGCGGACGGGGAGGGTGTGGAAGAGGCGATCATTGAAGCCAACGAAGATGCGGGCGTGGACGGTATCATGGTGCGCACGGTTTGCGTTTGGGTGGCGTGTGTGGTTGGATTTATTGTGTGTTGGCGGGATTCAGGTGTATTACCCGATCTATGGCGGTCAACAGGTATGCGGTGGATTAGCTCATTGTTGGAAGAACGGGGTTGCTGACGACCGTAGGATCATTACTTGCAGCAAGTCAGGTCTACAAACGTCTGCGTTATTTCTCGTGCTCACGAGAATTTTCATTACAGATTGTCTCGCCCCTGAAAGACGTCGAGGGCCTCCATTTCAAGTTTCACTATAATCTATACCACAAGTACGACTGCCACACACTCTGATGCGTGCCATCGTGTCGATGCGACGTCTTTTCACCCAGTATTCGGTTTATAGAACCCAAATCTCTCACGTCTTCCGTCCCCTCGTCTGAACCGCACGTCCCGGTCAAAGACGATATTCCCCCTCCCGGCATGGTCAAGTCCATCCTCCCATGTACACCCCTTGGTGTCGTCAAGTGCCTCGAGCACATCGGAGTCTACAACAAGATCCTCGCGTACGGCGATCGTGCGTACGGGAAGACCGTGACCGTCATCAACCGGTGAGAACACAAGGCACGTCGTGCCTCCGGAAACTCACGCGCATCTCTTTTCCGTGTCATAGATCCGAGGTCGTGGGTAGGCCCCTCGCGGCATTATTGGCCAACGACGGTGCACGCGTGTTTTCGGTGGATATCGACTCCATTCAGGTGCGCAACGTGTGAAGGGGGTCCTCCGCTTTAGAATGGAAGCTTACCGATTTGTTCCGACGATAGGAGTATACGAAGCGGCCTCGTGCGTCGCCGGAGGCAACCCGGAAGTACCTTCCCCATCACGTCGCTCATCCGAGCCACCTGTCGCTACAAGAATGCCTGGCGATTTCTGACGTCGTCATTTCAGCCGTTCCAACCGCTGAATACAAAGTCAAGACGGAATGGTTGAAAGAAGGATGCGTCGCTGTGAACGTGGCAGCTGACAAGAACTTTGAGAAAGACGTCAGGGACAAGGTGTGCTAGACACGAGGGACATCACTCACGCGCACGACTGATACCCCCACAGGCATCAATCTATATCCCTGCCGTTGGAAAAGTTACTATTTTGATGCTCCTCCGGAACTTGTGCGTAATTTTTATGGCCTATCATAATGGACGACGCACATGACAAACTTTTCTTTGGATTTGCTCATCAGAATGCGTCTTACGTTTTATAACAACGTTGCGGAACCGGTGATCGCGTCGGCGTGAAAGAAGGGATAATCCGCGGTAGTTCCAATTGCATTACAACCCCGGTATGTACACCATTACGAGGGGAATTACCATTGCGACGTGCGTTCCACTAGAGAATGAAGCGGATTTGGTCCGGGATGTAGATCACTCCGACCAGTGTCTAATAAAGTCGAGTTGTAAGAATGAAATAATAAGTCCGTTATATTGCTATTCGAAGAGCGCTTCCGTGACGTTTGATGCGTCAATTGGCTTGAGTTGTTCACCTTGGGAAAAGCTTGGTGTGACTGGTGTAGCCATTCCTGATCCATCTTCTGCCAGGAATCGCACACGTTGTCGGTGGAGCTGGGCAGATGTCAACGGACGCGCAGACCAATCCGGACCGGGACCAGGCACGTACCTGAGGGAGCTTCGGAATGATGGCGAAGCCGATTAGAGCCGCGAGGTTGACAGCAAACAACCAAGGATTGTAATTTGTGTAATGTGTTGAGGCGAGGAAGCTGATGACACGAGTCACGAGGTCTGCTACAAGGCCTGTGGTCGACACTTACAGTATTATTGGGGCGGTGATCAGCCACTTTTTCGATGGGGTATACTGAGCACCATCGTCAATTTGCTCCCAGAGCGTGAGGTCGTCGTAAGCACCGGCATGCAGTTCGTTGTCGAATGGGATGCCGGTTACCCAGTGGAACATGAGATACGACAACTAACGGCGCTGAGCATCTCGTTCGGTATACAAAGGGATGGGGCGCTCACTGCAAGGTATAACAGGTTGGTAAGAGTCCAGCTGATTTGCTGCGTCATGCCGGGGATGGTGTCGATGATGATCTTGCCCGTGAAGACGAGGACGACGTGGATTAACCATGCGCCTGTAACACGACGTTTGAGCGCCAAGAAAATCGAGCCGTTCATATGCACACACACCCTTTGCGTTGACCCAATTCGCGTTGATGTTGACGTACGTACTTCTGTCGAGCAATTCTTCCACCCGTCCCCCGACTTCCTCGACCTTGACGATGCTGCCACTTCGTTTACGGCCCTTGAGTGCGGTGCTCTGGTGAGGTAGAGAGAGATGCGGAAGCTTGATGGTTGGCGGGGTGCTCATGGTGGGGACTTGAAGAATGGCGCGAGCAGTGTCTGCGCAGCAACGGAGCTAATGTCTCCACGAAAGGACGACCTTCGGGCAATACCTATATGAGACAAACATGCGTAAACAGTGTATCTGCCTCACGTGATTCCTCTATATTCCGAGTCACACCCTCGTCGACGACCAAGACGGTCTCGACGCACGGACAGGCGTCGAGCAAGGCCTATATTCAATGTTGTTGCAATGGTGCAACTTGAAACCGCTCGGACCCTCCAACTTGGCTTCCATACGATTTTCATCCCCGTGTAGGGTCCAAGCCATCAAGATATTTCCGACAGGCGCGAAACCGTTTGCAAACTGCCCGGATGTCGTCGCGTGGGTCTCTATCTGGATGTATTACACCGATTCTGACGGCACTCTATAGCCGCACCGAGCCGGATTCGTTCTTCATCGACGTTTACTTCAACGCGCACCCCGTGCCAGGTTCGCAAGATGGGAAACAGAAGCCCAAGGCACCCAACGCGCTCATTCCGACCGTGATCGCATACTCGGGTGGGCAGACTGAGTTTGCGATAGACATGGGTGCTGATGTACGTATTCATCCTCGTTCTCCTTCCCTTCAAACCTGACGACCTCGTATAGTTTGGAACGCGATTGATGATCGTGCGCGGGGACTTTGAAAGCGTGTCTATGGCTATATACGGGGAACTCGTCACAGACGCAACCCCGTCCGCGACGTCGTACACGCCAGGATTACTACAGCTTCCTGAACCTGTCTCCATTTCGCCTGCGCTGGATCTCGCGAATGCTTCTGATCCGACATGTCTGGCGAGGCAACTTCTTGCTCTCATTCCAGACGCACCCTCGCTCAACCTTGTCATTCGTCTGATGTTCTGCTTGAAACCACCCAACGACGATTGGGATCTCCCTGAATTTCCCCATCTATACTCTGACTTGAACGAGGAGGATATGGATATTGATCTAGATTCAGCATTACGGTGTTTGAGCCGTCCAGTAGCCGAGGATGTCTCGGTCGAAGCTCTACAGCGGTTTGCAGAGAAGATCGCAGATGCAATCGGTCCAATGGTCTGCGGTAAATTTGTTCGATGGGTGCTCTTCCAGGCTGACGATCTCACGGCAAGTAGGACGATATTCAGGCTTATCTCGTGTCCGGAATACTATGCCGCTCTGCTTCACAAAACCCCCATTTCGCACAAGCACTCATGGTGTGTGTCGCCTACACGGAATAGTATCTGTGCACTGAATCTCGTTTTAGCAATCAATCGACTTGGAAAACGTGTTGGACGCGTCTAACCTGAATGACGAGGACACGATATATACCTTGTTGGACGCATGCACCAACCCTGACATTTCGGAACTGCTCGACGTCGACTGGTTTAAAGATATGCTCCGATCTGTGGAGTCATTACCCACAGCCCGACGAGAAGTCAAGAGAGGTGCTCGACGACTCACAGCTCGACTACGGGACTGGCAAATACTCGAAGAAGCCTTGTCGAATCCGGATGCCAACTTTACGGACGCTTGTCGGTTTCTAAGGGAAATAGGAACTGAAGAAAAATCTTTTGGTATCTGGTTGAACTGTATGACAATGCATGGGGATCTCTGGGCGAGGGTGCGGGACGGTCCACCCCGTGGTGACGGCCCGTTTGCATCGTTTTTGGACCCACCGTTCACAGCGATATCCCATGGCGATTTCCTCGGTTTCGTTAGGGCTTATATCGGCGTCGCGTCTGTTCTAGCGGTCTACGCTTTCTCGGACAGTCTTCCAAACGATCATTGTCGAGAACGGACGTTAGGAGTGTTAAGGCTATGGCAAGACGTTCCAGGGTACCGCGAAGTACGTTCGCTCGCCAAATTTCGGGAGGTGTATCTGATCATGCCGTCGCAGATAGTCAATCACCTTCTGTTACTCCGCCAAATGACCTTCCGGCTGGAATCCATGACGATAGACAACGACCCTCCGGCTCAATCGGGTATTCATGCGGAAAATATCATATTGAACCTCGTGAACGAACCTCGGTGTTACCTCAGTTCAGACTTCGTCAAATGTTTACGCTCTTGGCAGCCATTTTCATTGACCTTCATCAGCGAAGAGGAGCGTATTTCGTTACACAGGGCAGCTACGATAGCAGACGATGGACTCCGCGGTGCGATGGAGGAATTCGTTCGGACGGATTCTCCGCCATTCGACTTGGGTCGGGTACGTGGATTGAGAGTTGCCGTTGCCGTTATCCTCCGTGAGGTTGAGGAAGAGGAAGATGGGGACTGGAATGTCCTCGACACGGCATGGGGAGGAGGCATACAGGGCATGGTCTTCCACATCATAGATATGGCATCCACCGTCAGCCGAGAACTCAAGTCCCTGTGTTCTCTCACCATGACACAACCACGGGAAGCAGGAGTTGTGGAGCAACTGATGCTGCTGGCTGACGAACTGTTACCTCTTGTCATCCACCTCGAACCTCTCTCGGTAACCACTAGTCGGTCGATGCGCTGCGTCATCGTGGCGATAGCGGATATCTTCACCTGTGCTGACTTGGTTTTGTCACAAATACCGGTTCCACCTTCTTTTGTGGTGACCGGAAAGCGGGTTCGACACACCTGCGTGGCTGTTCTTCGCCAACTTTCCGAGTCGCACGGGATAGACTCCCCAAAGCGGGGACCTGCACTTTTCCTTCGAACACTCTTCGAGCATGGCCTCCGAGCGGACAACACCGATCCAGCCCATCACATTCAGCAAATATACATTCTTGTTGACTATCTCATGCCTGACGCTGCGCCAGAAGCAGCCCAATCCAACTCAAGATGGGTGGTATCTGTCATACCCCTTATTCTCAGCGACCTTGGCGCCTTCTTCCGTGCCCTAGACGTCGATAGCAGACTCGATTTCCTCGATCGACTTGTTTCCCTAGATAATGGAACTCTCAATCTCGGCGAGTGGTTAATGGCAGAGGAATTCAAACATATGGCCAGCGTAGCTAGGCGACTTGGAGGCATGCGAGACCCACATAATACTCTCGCGCAGCATGAGGTCGGCCTTTACCTTCAGCTTATTTCCAGATTGTTGGACAACTCCTCTGAGCATTCGACCATGTGCATGGCTACGATTTACACGATGCCCGAGGCGAGCCATGCGCTCACCGACACCATCACCTCCATGTTGAGTGCCCGCCTACATTCCACGCACCTCATACAAATCACCCGAATTCTCACGTCTTCTCCTTCCCTCACTGATCCGACCCTCAAATTTGCGGTCGCCCTCACACTGATCCGCGGCATCTCCGTGGTAGAACTAGGCATCAGTATCGGCGAGACATTCGACAATCTCCGGACCATGCTCTCCACCGTCAGCGAGGCAGAGCTCGCTCTAGATCGGCTCTTATGGGAGTTTGGACACTGCCTCTCGTCAATCGCAGGGTCCGGGAACAGCTTCGACTCGCTGGACGTCCAAAGCGTCGTCCGAGCGCTCGACTGGCTCTGCGACAAGCTCCCGGGTCCATCCGACCTTCCGGGACTCTCCTGGGACAAATGGGACAAACTGTGCGAGGTGTTCCAAAACGGGGTGTTGCCCGACATGTACCCCGCTTTGAAATCCATCAAGGGAAAACTGACGCCGCTCCCCGATTCGTCCATTCCGACGACGTTGATCCCTGATGCAAGGGAGCACCCACTTGTGTTGTCGATCCACGCACTCGAGGAGGTGTTGCAACCGCCTGCGCCGGTCCCGCGTACGCCGACACGGAAACATGGGTCGCTTCCTCCGGGACGGGTGCAGGACGTGTTGGGATTGGTGGCACTCTCGCCGCCGACGGCGTTGTTGAGGTCACCGGCGATCTCGGGGCTTTCAAAGACGTATACGAAGAACGATTTCAGGGAGTTGAGGCAAACGCCGTCGGCGAGGCAAAACACGAGTCGGATGCCGAGTTTGCATGTGGACGTGAGTTGCCTTTTATTGGTTTATACGCACGGTGTTTCTCTTTTTTCTTGTTTTTGTTTTCGTTTCTGCGTCTCATGGGAGGACACGACTGAATGGTTTTCATTTTACGACATGTAGGAATTCGAGTTTGGCTTGGTGACGTCGTCGCCTCGCGTTCAGCCACAGATCGACCCTAGTGTCGTGGGACTGCAGCCGTTTGGTCTGGGAGCACCGTTTAACATGAGTTAGGAGTCTGGCGTATTTCTTGGTGTCGTAGTGGAGATGTATAACGTGTATGTTGGTGGTGCATTCATTGCACGGTCAAACCGAACAAAGGGACCTCGTCGAGTCCGGAAGACGCGTCCGACAGCGGCCATTGCGACTGTACCACACTAGCAGCTCTCGGTATACATAGCCCCTCCATCAGTACTCCCACTGCACCTTCAGGTGTCGGCATCGTCTGGGGATATCACAAGGCGACTCGGAGGGGCTGGACCGGGACCCAAGTGCAGGACACAACTTGACAAAGGCCATCAGCCTTTCCCTTGGATGATTGCATCTCGCGATGCTCTCATACGACACACAACTTCACTCGTCGAGTATTCGGGGCTGAGTACAAGCACATGTTGTACTAGGTGCAGTATATACTGGCGGCGCACGACCTACGAAATAAAGCATAGCATATTTAATAGCAATTACAATGGCAGCGAGTACGAGCAATGCAAAACGAGAAAGTGAACGAGGATATACTAGAACTAGGCACCGAGATGGATATAAAGAATCTCTTGATCTAATGTACGCATAATTTTCATCGTCCTGTTCAGCGCGAACGCTGCGCGCGTATGATCCAGACAGCCAGACTCATCCACCATATGTTCATAGAACGTCGACGTGATCTCGCTCGCCAAACCATCGTCCACTGCCCACATTGTTCCAATCACAGATCGGAACCCAGCGAACTGCATCGCCGACGCCAGATGGATCGCCTCGTCCGGACTCTCTTCATCTCCGACAGTCGTGTGACACGCAGAGAGATACGCAAATTCGGGATTCTTCAAATCGCACCCAATGATTCGTTGGATTGTAAACATTCCGTCGTGCAGAGCGAACGCGGATTCGAACGGCTCTGTCTGATCTGCGAGACCATGACACGCAAAGTGGACCCATTCGTTCTTGGCAAGCTCTTCAACGACCCTTGGAGCGCAAGCTTCTTCTCCGTCTATACGCGTGAATGTGGCGAGGCCATCGACACACTGAGAAATGTTATCCAGTTCCGGGCCTACCGAAGGGAGTTCACTTTGGTCGGCAGCATTGGCTTCACCGATGGCAAGAAAACGTTTCTGTTCGATTTCAGGATTCGATGGATTGCGCCGTCTGGCACGAATGAGGGCGGTCAGGGTTGGGGTGTAGGACGAGATGTAGAGATCAGGGAGATTCTTCTGGCCCTTCCTAAACGGACCGGCAGCATGCAAGGGCAGCACAGAAAACTCGGCAGTGGGACACCACCAGATGCGTGATTGAGATGGATAGGTCGTGTGGAGACAATCGACAATGGGCGAAACGATTAGATCCCAAAGTTTGCGTAAGAAGAGGGCGAGCTCGCTC
This sequence comes from Xerocomellus chrysenteron, assembly GCA_038093415.1. Lineage (NCBI taxonomy): Eukaryota > Fungi > Basidiomycota > Agaricomycetes > Boletales > Boletaceae > Xerocomellus > Xerocomellus chrysenteron. The sequence goes on along the minus strand of JBBPSD010000914.1, from coordinate 1,478 downwards.
CTCACGTCCTCTTCCTCTGCACGCACAGTCAAGGCACGGAGCTTCGTTGACAGGACTCGAACATCTTCCTGTGTGACCTGTAACGGAATATGGACGGGATCTCGGTCGTGGAAGACGATGAGTGCGTCACAGCTATGTTTGCTCGCATTGACGATGATGACGGGGCCCTCACTAGCTGCGCGTTGGAGATCCGGGAAGGGCAAGGGAATAAGGAAATGGGAAAGACCAGGTAGGTTGCGAATATTGGTCATAACCCCCTGCAGTTGGAGGTTGAGATGGCACAGCTGTTCATGCTGATCTGCACCAGGAGAATTGATGGCATTGCGAATGAGCAAGGCCAGCTGCGTGAATTCGTCTGCCAACATCTTTCCTGCGGGGCCAGATGCTATGACATCGTCCAGGGGGGAATGGAGTCGACTAAGTTGACTCCAAAAGACACCACGGCCTTGTTCAAGAAGCTCTACTGCACGCGCAAGAGCACGTTTACGAAGACACGCTGAGAATGCGTCTACTGCGAGCGACGACGTGAGGCTTTTAAGGATGACAAGATGTTGAGGCAATGACGGCAGAGCAGCCAGTTGTTGAATAAGGAGTCGAAAAGATGTTTCATAGGCGAGAAGTAACGTGGGATGCTGGAATTCCTCAGCCACGCGGGTCCATGCTCTAGCGGCAAAAAGATCAACAGAAGACACGATTTGAGGCACTTGTGCGAGTTGAACATAGAGACTGAACAGTTCCTCCGTGTCCTCTAGCTGCTTCGACCGTGTGAACCGATCACGGAGGTAGCGCGCAAGGTTGTCCAATGATCGTGACCGCTGAGGGTGGCCTTGCAGGCAAAGATCGAGTGCTTCTCGGCCGAGGGAAATGGCCTCATCGAGGGCATTCATTGCCCACAGCTGCTTGTACCGAATGGAGAGATGAACTGCAAGATTGTTCAACGAAAATGGCCGATCAGGGTGCCCTTGCGGGCGAAGGTCCAGTGCTTCTCTGTAAAGGGCAATAGCCTCATCGAGTTCCCCCATCCCCCCGAGCTTCTCATACTGAATGGAGAGATCAGCTGCAAGGTTGTTCAAAGACGCCGACCGATCAGGGTGCCCTGGCGGATGAAGGTCGAGTGCTTCTCGGTGGAGGGCAATAGCCTCATTGACGTCCTCCGTTGCTCCCAATCGGTTGTGCCGAGTCCAGAGACGATTTGCAAGGTTGTTCAAAGACATCGACCGATTAGGGTGTCCTTGTGGACGAAGGTCGAGCGCACCTCGGTCGAAGCCGACGGCCTCTTCGAGGTCTTCCATCGCCCCAAGCTGATCGTACCGAGTGGAGAGACGAGCTGCAAGATTGCTCAACGACGTTGACCGATCAGAATGTCCTTGCAGACAAAGGCGGAGTGCTTCTCGGTCGTGGGCAATGGCCTCATCGAGGTCTTGCATTTCCCCAAGCTGCTTGTACCGAGTGGAGAGATGAACCGAAAGGTTGATCAA
>JBBPSD010000913.1:0-14141 GCA_038093415.1 Xerocomellus chrysenteron | reverse complement strand
TGTGTGATAGCGCTGAGGAAAAAGGTCGACCAGGCAACGCGCGTCCTAGCGCAACGTGATTACGTAATGAGTGAACGAATGTGCCAAGATAAGAGATAAGACTGCAAGATACGCTACAATGTAGAGCGGCCGAGTGAACAAGATACAAGATACAAAAATGATTGAATCTAACATACCCCCTTCAGGAGGCCGTCAAACCGATAGCACTGGAAAGCTTAGAGAAAATGGGTCTGGGTAAAGGTTTGGTAAGGATGTCTGCAATGTTTTTATATGTGGGTAACCAAATCAAACAAAAAATACCATCGTCGACGTGCTCACGTATGAAATGATATCTAATGTCAATGTGTTTGGTGCGTTGATGAAATTTTGCTGCCACAGAAAGTGAAATTGCCCCAGTATTGTCAAGGAAAGATGTTGATGGGTGTTGAGGATGGGATCGAGAGTTCGGCGAAGAGTGATTTCAATCAGAGGCCCTCCTGTATGACATGAGTGACCGCCATGTACTCAGCCTCCATAGAGGATAATGCCATGGTTGTCTGCTTTTTGGACACATGCGAAATCAGTCCGCTGGCATAAAACCAAACGTAGCCTGAGACAGAGCGACGACCGACTTCGTTCGCCCAGCTCGCGTCAGCATAGGCATGAAGCTCGGCATTGTCGGTTTCGACACCATACTGAAGTCGGTGGTTGAGCGTCCCTGCTAGGTAATGAAGAATTCGCTTCCCAGCCACAAAATGGCGAGGTAAGGGGTCAGCGTTGAATTGTGCGAGGGAGTTGACTATGTAGGCGACGTTTGGGTACATGTTCATGGCAAGGTAGATAAGCTCTCCAATCAACTTGAGGTAAGAGGACCGAAGGTTTACGACCTCAGGGTAGGAGATGGTAGGGTCTCTGAATGGTGTTTTGGGGTCGGCCAGAAGATATACAGGATTGCAATTGGATAGTCCGTATTCTTCGAGCAGAAAGCTGATGTACTCGCCTTGATGCATCCACAATCGGCGAGCTTTCCTGTCCCTTTCGAACTGTACCCCGAGATACTTTGACACCAGTCCCAGATCCTTGATGCCGAACCTCTCTGTGATCTTCTTCTTCACCTTTTCTAGAAATGGGCGCGAGCTTGAGACTCCCATGCCGTCATCGACATGCCATCCAATCAAACATTGGACTCTGGTGGGTGTAGCATTGACTGTTGGGACTGTGATACCTGCGGTGACATCATCTTCACCGTCAAAGTAGAAAAGAGCGTGGTCTGATTCGGCGCACACAAACCCAAGATCTGACATTACCATACAGACTTGCTCGTACCACTCGAGCGCTGACTGTTTGAGCCCATAGATGGTGCATAACATGAGCCAAACGAGTTTTCTCCAATCGCCTTGTTCGAATCCCTTGGGTTGACGCATGTAGATCTCTTCCTTGAGTATACTCCACAGGAAGGCTCGTTTGGCGTCGAAGGTATCTATTTCCCAATCCTTCTGACAACTGAGTGCAGCAAGTAGATGAACAGTGGCAGGTTTTATAACCGGGGCGAAGGTAGCGCCATAGTCAATTCCTGGGACCTGAGAGAAGCCCTGTGCGACAAGACGTGCCTTGTAGACAGGGCCCCCCTTGTTGTCATCCTTGAACTCAAGGACCCAACGGCAACCAATCGCTTTACGACCTTCAGGCAACTTGGTTAACTCATAGACCTTCATGTCTTTTATTGTTTGTAACTCGGTGTTCATCGCAGCAAGCCATTGCTCATGATCGAGACGTTGGATGGCCTCATCGTAAGTGGCTGGTGGAATTGACATGTTGTAGTCAGGTGAGAAGGGGTCTCGGCGCTTGTCACTCCTGATCGCAGTGTGGGCTTGTTCCTCGATAACGTGAGCTTGCTCCCCAATGACGACGTCTGCTGTGAGATCGGAGATGGCATCATTTGATTCGATAGCCCTCAGAGAGTTGACATTGTCGTTATTGGTACCATCAACACCAGTTACCCCCTCTGATGAGCCTCCTGGGTCGACGGACTGTGTTGATGCCCCCTTGACAATCACATGTGTGCATTTATCCCATAGTTCTGTCAAATGGACTTTGGCTGCAGTGCGCTCTTTGGTGTAGGCCTTGCCTGCTTCGGTCATATTTTTGGTACACTTAGACCAACAAGTGTCGGGTTGACTTGGTGTGATAACTGGTACAGTCGGTGTTCCAGGCACCGTAACTGTCGCTATGGGTGTGATTGAGGTCGACGGAGGAAGGGAAGGTGAGGTCCCGCTAGATTCCTCATCTTCATCCTCATCATCACTGCCGACCTGGTCTTCATCAAACACTACATCATGCGCAACGAAGAAGGCATTGCTGATGGAGTCACGTAAACGGTAACCTTTGATGCTGTCTGGATAGCCTAGAAAAATGGCTCAATGTGATTTGGGTCCGAATTTACTCTGCAGCTCTGTGGGAATGCGAGCCCAGCAGCGGGCACCGAAAACACGGAGGTGCGATAAGTCAGGTTTCTTTCCATTCACAACCTCGTAAGATGTCGTCCCGGGCAGTAGAGCTACCGACTCTGTTCTATTCCACAGGTAGGCAGCAGTGAGCACGGCCTCTCCCCATAGGGTCAAAGGCAGACCAGTGGCTTCCAGCATGGCAAGGGAGCGACCCTCAATAGTCTGGATTGCATGCTCAGCCTTTCTGTTTTGCTGATGGGCATAAGGAGCTGCTGGCTGGCGTTGAATACCCGCTTCCTCTAATGCTTTGGTGAATTCCGCGCTAAGAAATTCCCCACCATTGTCAGAGCGGATGTTAAGACCGTGCAAACTTCTCGTGGGAACTCCGGAAACTCCGGAGTTGGTCAGAGTTGGTTGGGACTTGGCCTGAGCTTGTGTGCTATGCCCTTGCTGTTAATTGGGTCCTGGAGAAGCGGAGCAGATTGGAGAAACTTGGAGACATTGGTGATGTCGACGAGCTCAAGATAGACGACGACGACGACGAAGGTAATGCCGAAGTCCAAAGCCTGATCGGATGAGGGGACAGACAGAGTCGGACAGAAGAAGTTTATCTAAGTCGATATTCAGACTGAAGTACATGAGGATAGTAAGTACAGATTATATATGTACTACTGGAGTATACTACGGAGTCCTGAAGCGGAGCAGTGCTCCAGAGGTACGAAGGTACCGAGCTGCGGAAACACTGGGTCGGAGTAATCTACGAGGCGAGAGAAACAGATGTAGTACAGGATTAGAGGAACGAATGTAGAGGGACTAAAGGAGATAGTACACTGGATACTAATGGAGGTTTACCAAGTTCGGAGTTCGGAGGTGCAGAGGTGCAGAGGTGTCCCGGAGGACCGGAGTTGACTAGGTAAAATCATGGATATGACAGCGGAACACCTTGACCTTGTGCTCGGTATGATTCTCCCAAAGATTCTTCACAATATGCCATGCATCGAGAGCCTGATCCTTGGTAGCAAGTAGCTGAACATTACGGAGGTGGGAGTGATCATCAAGAAAGACAATGAAGTAGAGCTTGGCGTGTGGGGTTTGGACAGGGAAAGAACTGCAAAGGTCAGAATGGATCAAGTCCAGCATATGGTCTGCGCAGGAAGTTTTGGACGGGGGGTGCAGTTTACGAGGATGTTTGGCCATGATACAGGCCTCACACTGTGACAGTGGCTTGGCACGATCAATGGTTACACCTGTCGCAACAAGTGGAAGGTGTTTCACATAATCTCCGCCCGGATGACCCATCCGAGCATGCCACAAGTCCAGCGTAGCTCCAGATTTTGCTATAGCCGAGATCTCCCGTCCAAATGGAGTGCATGAAGCGAGTTCCATAGGATGGATGAACCTTAGGTCTACATGGCAGAGGTTCCCAGTTAATGGCAGGCTACCGAGGAGGTCACCCTTGTAAGAGAGTTGGCAGTGAGGTGCTATGCCATCATGCGAACCCTTGAACTCGCAATCCCATCCCTTGTCCAGCATCCGTCCGACTGAGAGAAGGTTGACAAGTGCGCCGGGTGCATGAAGACAATCATGTAGTGTGACATGATACTTCTCCCTGCCGAGGATGAGTTCAGTGACGCACATCCCCCTACCGGTGGTAGAGAGCATTCCATGGTTTGCTGTCTGAACGCCTGGGTTGTCCTCCATCCGAAAGTCCATGAAGTACTCGCGACTGGTGACAATGTGTGATGTGGTCCCGGAGTCGAGTAAAGTGGAGATGAATGGAGTGGGATCAGAAAGTTTGATGATCACTGCACAGGACAGCTCACGTCGGTACTCACTGGCCTGCACATTATTGGAGGTGGATGGAGGTAGATTTGAGGGGGTCGTCATGGCTACCGCAGCGGTCTCTGGCTTCTTGCCTTTGTTACGAATCCAGGCAGGCGCTTTGCTTTCCATGCCACCGCCAGGCCAGTAACAATGGGCATGGTCGTGATTATCCGCCCTCAGGAGGTTGGTGCATAGTGGATTCGTGCACTTCACCCCCATAGGATTATTGTGGTGCATACAGAGTCCCGTAGTGGGATTGATTTTGATATTAGATCCAACGCCTTGTACGACTGCGATGTTCGCATATTTGGACCCCGGACCTGCTAGTTTCCTTCTCCTGATGATGGTGTTTGCCTTTTCCGTGAACAGCTTGGCAACATCGTCGAAGGTGAGGGGAGCTGGGGAGGTGGTAGAGGCTGGTACGGTTGCAAGGGAAGTTGACATGCGATTCAGTGTGAATTCTTTGAAGATCTGCCACTCAATGCCGTCTGGAAGACCCTGTAATAAATCAAAGATTGCTTCATCATTGGAGTAGCTGACTCCCATCTGAATGAAACGGCGACAGGCATCTTTGAAGATTCCGAGGTACCGCAGCGCATTGTCAGCGTCTTTGAGCTTCTCCGAGCGGACACATGCTCTAAGCTCGTATTGAGACAATAGATCGGTGTGCAAGTAATGCTTCGAGAGAATCTCCCATTGTTCACGTGCCGTTTGACTTTCATTCAATTGATTTGCAATGACAGATGATATCTTCCGATCGATAAGGGCCTTAGCTTGTGCGTCCTTTGCCAGCCAATCTAAAATTTTCTCCTTTTCCATATCTGTAACGGCAGCTGGGTCCTTTGGTTCTGGTTTAGTGGTAGCGACTTCAGCGAAATCTTTCGGGTCAGTGCCAGAGCTACAGTGGTTCCATAGACGTTCCCCCTTGAGGGCTAACGTCACTTGACAACGCCACTGTGCGTAGTTCTCGGCGCCTGTTAATTCGCAGATGTGATCGTATTTCCCCATTAATAAAGTCTGCGATCATCTATATGAGCGCTTAGCGTCTGGATGTCGTCGGTTTGGGTTCTGCCTGGTCAAAACCCGGGGCTCATAACCTGTACGACCTAGACGATTATAGACTCAGCAAAACACGAAGTGTGTGATAGCGCTATATTGGTACCTAGACGATTATAGACTAGGTATGATGAGAATAAGAGGATATAATGGGACTGGTCGACATACCTCAGCGAAACACAAAGTGTGTGATAGCGCTGAGGAAAAAGGTCGACCATAATAGATAAGACTGCAAGATACGCTACAATGTAGAGCGGCCGAGGGAACAAGATACAAGATACAAAAATGATTGAATCTAACACGCTGAAACACGCTGAGAGTGCAGAATTCCGGAGATCCCGCAAGGTGGTCCCCTTCTTTTGCGCACATTGGTAGGATCAAGTTTTTGTTCCTGTACCGCATCCAAACATCTAGATTTGACATGGCCATCAATGGGATCGGATTCTGAAGGACCCAGGTGGAAAATGTACAGTGTTCCTCTTTCGAGTGAGAATTCCACAGTCCACTCAGCAAGTGTTGCAACCTCAATCCTTGTTCTGAGTACCCTTTCTTGAAGAGCTCAAAAGTCACAGAAGACGTGAATGGTGGCCACCTTTCAATATATGTTAGGCATTATCGCCACAATTAGGAGAAAGGACATCATACTTCTCATCAAAGACATCGAATGTACTGCACAGTGCAGCCAACGTGGAGCCATGTGTACAATAAACAAGGATTTTAAATGGGTCCTTGTCCCCGTGCTCGATCTTGGTTTGCATTTTGGTTGACATGTGTGCAAGGAGTCAACCCATACCCAGACGGCGACCCTGCTCAGTCTTGACTGTTTGGTGGAACTGAACATCCGTGAGATTCATGCTTATAGAGATTACTGTTCAACTTTACAAACTGTTTCAATGCCAAAAGTCAGTGAAATCTCAACAAGATAAAATGCCAGGACATACTTGCAGACCACTCGTCTGAGGCTGTGGAATCCTGAAATTTATCCATGAGCACTACCATCGAGCGTTGAAATTGGGGGCATACGATCAAGTCAACCACTTCCGGGTCCCAGAAGTCGTGAGGGACCTCGATTCCATGCGCTGCAGCTGAACGAACCTGGGTATATAGCTTTATATTGAGGAAATAGCTCGTAAAGGTTTCTGGGGCTCACAGTATCCAAGATCCCTGCAACATGGGGTGATCCATTAACGCAGATCGGATTACCTTTGATGTATTTTGACAATCTCCCGTCTAGAGTCTGGAGTCGAGGGTTCCACCTGGCAGCGGCAGCTATAGTACAGAACATCAGTACCCTAGTCATTCGGAATGAATAACATACCTTCAGCGAAGTGAAGCTCTAATAAACCAAGCTGCGGACAAGAAAGGATGTTACTAATGATGTCCTCGTCTACCTTATTCCTGTAGAGGCATATTATCATCTCTATGCCATCCTTCCCACAACATACCTAACCAAGATTAAGGGTATCACACCAGTGGCACAGTAAGTTCGTGGGTATAATCCATGAATGATATGTTCAAGGGAATCAATCGTCCGTGAGAGGTCCATTGAGCTAGATGAAATGCACGAACTACTCAGGAGGCGACCAAACATGATGACAAGTCGAGTCACTGGAAATAAACCTGATTTTCGTTCTGAAGCGTCCTGGGGAGAAATCTGAGCCTACGAAGGTAAACCAACACCTTGTGACGGACGAAGCAATTTCCGCTTACTTGTCAACATAAAGCCCTTGCAACATGACACCAAAATTGTACGTGGACTGTAGACCATTAACATTGAGCAATGGTTCAAGTGTACCCATGAGCTCGTAGATGTCACCTCCTTCCCAACGTCCGTCAAGTCACCCAAAAGACTGTACAAATGACGTCAAAACCACGGCTTCTCATATCGAATGTTTGCGTACCACAAATTCACAAATGTCTTTCCATCCTGCGTCTCTGTCCCTCTTTTGAACCATACCCTGTCGTGATATGGTTCACTGAGTGTCGTTGTTGTTGTTGTTGAATTCACTGCTTCGTGGAACCATCTCACCATGGAACACATCTGCCAGTATTCGGGAATGGACATGGGTGGATCCGCCATATGGGTGCTCACTGGGGTCCACTCCCCTAGGAAAACAAGAGCGAGGTGGGTGAAAGGAATCAGCAGGTCGACCCGAGACACACCATGCCTCACGTAGATGTGGACCTGCTCGAGGTCGAGTCCTGAGGGAGCTTGTGGGTATCCTTCGACGTCTAACGGTTCTCCCACCAGCTTGCATATAATATAAGATGCGTGACATCCTCAAACCACAGAAATAAGCCTCACCAAGCTGGCACCCATGTGACCACTTCCTTTCTCCATAGCGCTACGCAAGGTTGAGCAGTCAGTCTGCCAGTGGCAGGAAGTCATAAGCACTGAGCCAGTGCTGAGGTGGGTTAACCGAGCCAACGAGGAGCTGAGCTTGGCACGATGTAAGGCTCGGCTCGACTCGGCTAACCGCAGCTTTGTAGCTCGAGCCGGTTAGCCGATAGTGGAGCACCATGTCAGTTTATTTTTTATAGAGTAATCATCACTCGGAGTCTCGGACACATGAAGTAGGAACAAATCCGAACAAAAGAGATAACAAAACAAAAAAGACACTTCATGTTTTTCCTCTATGAGCGACACGGAGTCACAATTAGGGCTGTCAACCGTACCGTAGCTCGCGTGATTGCCTTATATGATAGTCGCGGACTCGCGGCTGGTGTTGCGGTATGGGTACCGGTGTGCGCGATCTTGTCGTCCTCGGCATCTGCGGCCTCGTTCTCATCCATCGTGGCTCTGTGGCACTCCACCAACACCTCTAGTTCGTATACGACGCCTCCAATCCGCCCGATTCGGTCTTGGTGCGACAGGTACGACAGCATGGCCTGGTGAGTCGATCTTCTCGATCTGGCTCTAGTACTGACTCTTCTAGGTCGCGTCTTGAGTCGTCCACGACGACGCTGTGGGTTAGGGTGGTCGGTAGGCCGCCTGAGATGATTGGTGGGTGGTGTGGACTGCCTAGGTACGTCCGCCGTTTCGCGTTTACGCCGTCCGTGCTGACGCGCCTTGGCTTCAGCCAGCGGTCCCGTTTCGACTCGTTTCGAGTCGCGGCATGTACCGCTCGTTGCGCCGTCCTTACCACCTCGTCTCCCATCCATCTCACCTCCGTCGCCGTCGCTCTGGCGCTCCCGATCGCCCTCGACATCTCCCGGCTCTTCTCGCTCGCCTGGATCACCTCCCGGCCCTCTGTCTCGATGCGACGTGTTCGCTTCGTCAACGCGCTCGTTGCTGACGTTCATAGGGCGTTGCTGGGACGTCTGGCAGTCGCCTGGTACTGCCGTTTCGCCGCCCGGCTCGTCTGGCTCATCTCCAGGTCTACCTTGTGAGTCTTCCCTCTCCTTGGGCTCGGAGCGTTTACTGACATGTTCTAAAGCCTTGCGCAGCTTCTTCGGCCGGTTCCCATCGTCCTCAATACCCTCTGACGCTCTCGACGTGTCCGTCACGTCGCTGGTAGGTCCGTCGTCGCAGCTCGCACGACTTCTCCTCTCCCCCTCGAGCTCGACGCTCGGGGGCTCGTCCTGTTGCTTCGCAGTTCTATCGGGCGGTTCAGGTGGTCGTGGAGAGTGCTGGGGCGGTTCAGGTACGTCGTCCACATTCGTTGAGGTGTGCTGATCGTTTTCGACAGCCGTCGTCGACTCTCCATGCGAGTCACCTCGACGTATCCTCGACCTCTCCACTTCAGTGCGCCTCTATGACCTCTCCGTCGACCCGTACGTCCGCGCTTTCGCGTGCGGCGTTCCTGTTCCATTCGACATCGGTCTTGCCACCTGGCTCGACGTCTGTGGGGTCGCGTGGTTCGACCTTCGGCTCATCGGATGATTCGTCTGGCCTTCCTGGTCGCCGTTCTTCGTCGCCGTCCCTGCCCTGCCCAGACCCACCCCAACGCCTCTCGATACCTTTTATTGGTTAGTAGTTAGCACTTTGATGTGGGTGAGGCGAGGCGACGCACGTGCTGGGCAGAAGGTGGGTGGAGGGACCGTGCATATGCGACATGACGGCAGGGGCGATGGCGACGGGGATGCGACGGTGAGGGTGATGGGGATGCGACACGGACATGAGGGTGAGGGCGAGGGCGAGGGCGACGGGAACACAATGGAGAGGGCAATGGCGGCATGAGGATGAGCGATGGGGAGGTGACGGTGACGGTGAGGGCGACAGTGATGCCACAACGAGGGTGACGGCAACACGGCGGCGGCGCTGGGCAGAAGGTGGGTGGCAACGCATCTCCCACTTGACCTGCACGTCTATGCGGACTCTGGGTTCGATTACTGGCTCGTCGGATGATTCGTCTGGGATTCCTAGTCGATGTTCTTCGTCGGTACCCTGAGGCTTCTCTGGTCCACGTTTTGGCAAGCAGCTATGTTTCTTGGATTATTATAGACTTACTACTATTGGTTAGTAGTTAGCCAGTATACGGTTGACAACCCTAGGATGAACCAGGATGATGGATCACAGTGGTGGGATGAGACGACGGACTTCAACAACCGACATGACGGATTCGGACAGAATCTCAAAATGGTTTGTGCACGTTTCACACAAGTTCGAGGCTAATGTCTGATCTCATAGTGTAGTACAGCACGTAGTCCGAGTATCAGGGCGCAACAGATGGGTACAATTAGTAGTATATTACAGAAGATCCACGCGGTCTGCAACCGTATCCCCCTCCTGCTCCGCGATCATGTGAATGATGGTATCAAACTGGTTCCCAGATGTCATCTGGGCCAGTGTCTCGCCGTCGGGTCTGACACACGCCATGTCTTTCTGAGAAGTCATCCATCCATTCGTAAAGTTGACGAGATCTTGCTTTTGCACGAACTTCAACATTTGGAGTGCCTCCATCAGGAGGGGACTAATCCGGTTGCACTTCTTCGTATCGGTCTCGGAACTTGACGAGAAAACGCGCTCACACGGTACAGCGGATGCCTGGATTGGAAGGTAATCCATCGTCATTTGAAAGACCGTCGGAAACCTAGCGCTTTCAAGCTATTTAGTGGTTCCATGTTAGATTTGCTACTGCGTTGTTCTTAATCACTTACCCCCCAGAACACCAGCAGATCCATCTTTGCATGCAAGGTGATTGCTATGTAGGAAGAAAACTCTTCCTTGACTGATTGTGGACCTTCGTCTTGAGGTGAGATTTGCATATTTGGAAGACCATAGGCCATCACTTGAAGCACAAAAGCTCTATACTATTGTGGCATGTGCCTCGGTCTGATACATGTTGCCATGGGTATATAAACCTATATAAACCCATTATAAGCAAAAATATTTATTGGCCATTGGTAAAATAATGTGCAGTTGAATATATGTACATCATATAAACCATCTATAAAGTGTGTGTCGGCACGGTAGACTTCGACCAAGTACACCTGAGCTATAAGGGGTTTACTAGCACTTTTCACCCACTGTTGTGCCTTCGGCACAATCATGTGAGTTTTTATTGCAAGGCTTAATCCTAGTGGCATGATGTAGGCTGGGTGCACAGGAGACTTCGAATTCAGAGAAGTGGAGGGTGAGTTTGCAAGCTGACCATTGCCATCAGCCTTGTTCCTTGTGTAGAAAACTATAGTGTAGTCACTAAAGAAAAACTACAGTACTTCGAGGCCGAAATAAGGCCTGCTTATGTAAGCTAATAATATTCTAACCCATACGAAATGGATTAACAACACTCCCCCTCAAAGAGTATGGGGAAGATCAAAGGAATATAGGTAAACTAATAGAGTGAATACCTTTCTAATTCCAAAGCATGATGCTATACAACGAATGTTGAAGCTTATTGACGAGTCCAAAAATGCAGTGCTCGCGCGCTTTCCTAATACGGAAGTCGCGCCTCGGCTATTGAGGTCTTGCTGTCTCTGCTGCACACGCTTCACCTGGATCATCACTGGGGCGGTCTTTCTCGTTCATCATCGCTGTGGGGTGCTCCCCCAGCCTCTGGACTATATATGCGACATATCCGATGTGCTTGATGTGACTGCTTTGGCCTCGACATGGCGGTACGACTTGGTGAGTCAATCTTCTCATTGTCGATCTTCTGATCTTTCTAGTGTGCGATTTGAGTCGTCCTCGTCGACGCGGTGGGTTCAGGAGCTCGACGGGTCGTTTAGGGTCGTTGGGAGGTGGTGTGGACGCCTCAGGTACGTCCGTTGTGATGTCGTGTTCGACCTGCTGGGATTGACCCTTATCTCCAGCTAGCGGTCTCGTTTCGACTCGTTTTGAGTCGCAGCGTGCGCCGCTTGTTGCGCCATCCTTACCATCTCGTCTCCCATGGTATCCGACACCGTCTCCATCGCTTTCGCGGCTCCAATTGCCCTCGACGTCTCTCGACGCCTTTGGCTCGCCTATATGGTCTCCTGGCTCGACTTCTCGACACAGCGCGTTCGTTTCGACTCTGCGCTTGCTCCCGTCGCTGCTGGGATGTATCCCATCGAGTTCGGCGCCGTCAACAACCGTTCCGCGGTCCCGAACGCCCTCGACACTTCTCAATGCCTCTGGTTTGCCCAAATGGCCATTCGGGCCATTTCTTCAACATGGTGCGTTCGCTCTGTCGATGCGCTTGTTACTGATGCTTCTAGGGCGTTCTGGGTCGTTCTGGAGATCGCCTGGTACGACCGCTTCGTCGTCCGGCTCCTCTGGCTCCTCTCCAGGTCTACTTGGCGAGTTTTGTCGAGTTCTCTCCTTCGAGCGTTCACGGACTTGTACTGACGCGTTATGCAGCTTTGTCGGCTTCTTCCTGGTCTCCTCGGCTCGCCCTGACGCTCGCGATGCGTCCGCTTGGCTGCTCGGGTAGCCTAGCTCGACTTGAGCCCTTCCAGGTGAGTACCTTCGAATTCTTCATTTCAAGCGTTTGCTGACGCGTTCTGATGTATTACACAGCTTCATCGGCTTCTTCAAAATCTTCTCGATGCTCCATGGCGCTGCCGATGTGTCCGCTTCGCATCCCGGGTCGCCTGGTTCGACTTTCATCCTTCCAGGTAAGTCTTTTCGACCGTTTGCCTTCAAGCGTTCGTTGACGTGTCCTGACGTGATTTGCAGCTTCATCGGCTGCTCCCAATTGTCTCCGTTGCATCCTGGAGCTCCCGACGTGTCCACTTGGGATCTGGTGCGCTCGATGTTGCAGCTCGGGGCTGCTCTCCTCTCCCCTTTGAGCTCAACACTCGGGGACTCGGTTCATCGTCGTGCGGGGTCGTCAGGTGGTTTCAGCAGTGTTGGGGATGTTTTAGGTGTGTGCTCGTCATCCCGTGAGGTGCGCTGATTGTTGTCTTCGACATAAGTCGTCGATCATCTGTGTGTGCTCGCACTGCACTCTGCCTCCTCGATTGATGCGTGCTCTCGCGTCTCGGAGGTCTCCCCTGCAACCTGCGCCTTCTGGTGCTGCGGCTTGCCGTCTGGGCTTGCCATGTTGCTTGGGTCGTCACCCGGCTCCTTCGGTTTGTCAGCGTGGTCAGTTGCCATTCGACCACTCCACCCCTCAATTGGCGTGCTGACGGATTCAGATTCGGATTCAGCCATCCTGCCACCTTCTCGCTCTCCAAACAGCTTGTCGGCCAGGTCGTGCAATGTACCCACTGGCCTTGTCGGCCCTGCACACTTTGCGTGTGGGTTGGGGGTGTCAGTGGCTTCATCGTCGACTTGTCGACTTGCCATTCCGGTTTCGCGGTCGTTGATGCGCTCACACACTCGGCGTTCTTCGTCGTCACCGGTACGAGTTCTCTCGCCAGCTTCTCCACCCTTGACGTTGACTCCTGCTGCCTCCTTGTGGCTTCTTGCCACTCCATGGACCTCCCCGCTTGGACTTTCGTCTTGTGGCATCCATGTCAACTGCGATATTGTTGTTTTGTCGTTCGGGACACTCCCGAGCTCGTTGCTCGCTCCGGTCCGACTTCCTCCCTTGAGCGACGTGCTCGGGAGTCCTTCTGGTGGGTTGTTTTTGACTTTGGCTGCTTCCGACTTGACCTTGACTGATTCGCATTCGTGCGCCTTGTGGCCGCGCTCGCCACACTTCCGACAGGGTCCATTAAAGCCGTTGGGCTTGCGCGCAGCCACTTGTGGCTCTGCATCACCAGGTACTTGGGCTTCTGGTAGTTGTTTTCATAGCGGTTGTACTGTAGGCTTGTCGAATCGAGTTGTGAGGTATTTGTAGTAGTCGTGAGCGGTCGCAAGATGAAGCATTGATCCGAAAATTAAATCCGGAAGTCCTATGGTCAAAAAGAATTTTGCCATTGCTTCAAGTTGTATGTCAGGCTCTGAGACTGTGCCGTCGAGATAGGAATGTAAACCAGTTTTATTGATGACCGTTGTGACACTTTTGTGCCATGCAGACCAGTTTCGACCGTCCGTTTCGAGTTGTGGTACATTTCCGTCGAACTCCATTGGGTAAAACTTTCTCAGGGTTTTGGCTGGTGAGTGAGCTAACAGGAAGCCGCAGGGCTCATAACCTGTAGAAAACTATAGTGTAGTCACTAAAGAAAAACTACAGTACTTCGAGGCCGAAATAAGGCCTGCTCATGTAAGCTAATAATATTCTAACCCATACGAAATGGATTAACAACACCTTGGCCTCAGGCAAGTCAGCTTGCAAACTCACCCTCCACTTCTCTGAATTCTCAGCCTTCTGCTCCTATTTTTCCATGCCCAAATTGAGGCTGCGAGCGAGCATGGCAAAATAGGAATGTGTACAAAAGTGTAGCAGAAGTGTCAGGACACCAAAAAAGGAATGCGGCTGTGCTCCTTAATGGACAAGGGTTTTCTCGAGGCAAGCCACATGGTTT